>BQKZ01005728.1:25007-43372 GCA_036244855.1 Temnopleurus reevesii | reverse complement strand
CATCATTTGATTTAGATTGCATCAGATATTTAATTGAAAGACACTTTGGGGTGTTGTGTTGATTGAGTGGCGAGGTCGGAAGGGGATCCTTTAAATGCTTCGAAAATTCGGCTTATTATCTGTTACGACGGCTTTTGGCAGTAGTAATTGTTTATTTACGTATTCACTTATTTTCTCATTGTATAAACATCAACATTTTTTCATCAATTAATTCATCTACTTCTTTACTCATTTACCTATTTAGTTCTTCATCGATCTATCTACTATAGTGTCATTCATGTATTCAAGTTTGTTCATTCATTTAATACAATTAATTATAAAAAGTTCTCGAGACAAGCTGATTGCCCTATCTTATTGTACTCAGATAAAAAAAAAAAATTTGATGCAAACACAAAGAAAGGTTTAAACCAGTGGTTGTGTGGACATTATCTATCCCAGTGCTTGAAAAGCCTATTACCCAACTGTCTAAAAGTGTATACTGGCCCATATATCGTAACCAGGGGAGGAAGTGGGGGCGGGGGTCGGACGACTCACACCTTTGCGTTTTTAGCCTGCGTCGGGGAATTATTTTTGAAAAATAAAAACGTTCTCCCAGTAAACAGTATATGCTGATCAGACGCTGGACTGACGTTCGGCCTGCGCTCAAGAAGCTCTTTGTGCGTCTGGGGAGCGTTTTTCATTAAAAAGAAATAGCTGGGCAGAAGTAGGCTAAAGACGTAAAGGTGTGAGTCGGCCTTTACCATCAGACTATACCACCACCGGCCACCTCCTCCATCACAACCATCACCACCGTCTACATCAGCATCTTTCCTGACCTTGCCATGTGATGGATGTAATCACGGGAGACAATGAAGCGAAGAATAATTATCGATTTTTTTTTCATCCAAAGATAATCAAGATTTTCTGCAGACTGGATTTTTGGATATTAAAAAACGTTGTTGCAGGGAATATAAACAGGTCAGATAAAACTTAAGGGAGAGTTATCACATGCAATCTAAATTCATTCTAATGATTGTGGGGACTATTATATGCTCTTTTAATGACTCGCTAGTGACAGTCTTTGAAAATGTGAATACTCCCAAATGTGTGTAAAAATCCAACGAAAGTTAAAATGAACAAAATCAATAGAATAGAATAAATCAAAACAATATTCGACATTAGATACATATATCTGTATAAATAATCAGAAGCAGATTTTAGATTTTAGATCCGTTTTCAATCATTTTTTTCCTTCCTTAACCTTAATTTACTCTTTATTTTGACATTGAAAAAACAACATCCCAGTTAATTTCAGGATAAGCTATTGGCAATCGCAATTTAGGCAACACAAGGTAAGCCTAACATCTCTGATCTGACATTGCTCCACAATAATTGTCACAATTGTCACAATAATTGTCATAACTTTAAACTGCATGGCTGGACCATGATTTTGATGAAATAACGCTCATTTCGCCAGTTTCCAGAGGACATATTTATTTAGACGCTCTGTATTGGATGAAGTGCTAAAAGGCTGACTCACACATCTGCCCAGAGTTCGACGGTGTGAAGACGCTTGACCGTATTTTGAAGGCATTCATCTAGCGTTTGACGCACGCACGCGTTATTGTCCTCATTTCTGAGCTCATGGAGCATCATGAGCGCTGGATAGACGTTGCGTAAGCACCAAGGTGCGAGTCAGCCTTAAAAGAGTGTGGAATTTATAAACCCTGTCGATCCGGGTCTATGTGACTGGACATGAAATTCAATTTGCTCTCAAAATTTGCGCGCCATTAGTGATGATGACAGAGGTGCTAGGAGGTGAGAGGAGAGGAGTATCTGCCTTAAATGCATTGATATCATTCTATTTTGTACAGGGATGAGGAACTCTGATATAGAGGGGAAATATTAACATGGGATGCTAATCTAAATACATGTAATAACAAATCGTAATGTATCAACCTTTGAAAATCATGCAATCGCCATTTATCATCATTATTATTGCTATTATTATCACTTTTATTATTATTATTATTATCATTTTATTGTTATTATTATCATTATTGTTTATATTATTATTATTATTATTTGTATTATTATTATTATCATTATCATTACTATTATTATCATTATTATTATTATTATTGTTATTATCATTATTATCATTATACAATAGACATTCCTTTCACTCCACCTTTTATTTCTCAAGAGTGCATTATAATGGTGATACTAATTAGGACTGATCTTTATGCTATATATGCCTCAGTTTGCTATAAACATGATAAAGCCCTGGTCACACAGGACCCCGGAAGCAACACGATTCACCCCGACTCTTTGTTAATTCACAGTTAACTGCCTCAGAACAACGAGTCGGGTGAATCGTGTTGCTTCCGGGGTCCTATGTGACCGGGGCTTAAGTCTAATCAGAGTAATTATAAAATGGCTGTCTGGTGGAAATTGTGAAACGAAAGCTGTCAGCTGCATTGTATATTTTGACTCGTAGCTCCATTGTGCATTGAACTTAAAAATTAATTTGCAGGGGAACCTTGAGACGGACTTTAAATTGGAATGATGGAGGTGAAGAATAGGGGAAAATGGCAAAGAGAATGAAAGGAAGCGATGAAGAATAGAAGGATGGAAATAATTAAGGAAGGAATAAGATAAAGAACGACTGAATGGAAAGAGGAGATGAAGAAGAAGGGGTTAACGTACGAATGAGGGGATATGAAAGTTGGAAGGACGCAGGACGAGAGGAAGAGGAGACATTGAATCAGATGTTGATATAGGGGGTTGTCCTGGTTGTGAAGAGCCGAGAAAGCGTGCTAAACAGAGGAAGGGGAAAATGATTGGAGAGAGATGAATAGACGGTAGAAGACAGAATGAAGAGGAATGGAAGGATGAAGAACAAGGATCATAGAAGGAGAAGGAAACATTGTATGCGATAGTTTGCACCCTGGCTTTCTCCTTTTCGTACTGAGCGTGCATCAAAAGGACATAATATTGCGACTTTTATAGTTTGCACTTTTCGCGAAGATTTGCATCCTTTGTGCAACATTATGTGCAGAGGAGATGGGATGGAAGGGGAGAGGGAAGATGAGAGACGAAAAAGAAACGAGATTGGAACTATCGAAACGGACTCCATCTTCAGATCATTCGGAAGGTGTTGAGGCGTTCACAAGGCAACATCGACTAATTTGCAAGGGGCATCTTTAATGTTTACAGAACACGTTTTCAATTTCTTGCATTTACGCCTCCACTTTCACTGTTCGTCGTTCCATCACAACCCAACCTTCAAGGCCGACTCACACCTTTGCGTTTTTTATCCTGCGTCTGTCTAGCAATTTTTACGATTAAAAACGCTCCCCGGACGCAAAAAGACGCAGGTCTTACGGCGGACTGACGTTCGGCGTACGCTCCTTGAGCGCAAGCCGAACGTTAGTCCACTCTCTAATCAGGTATACTGTGTGCTGAGGGAACGTTTTAATTGAAAAAAAAACCGCTGGGCCGACACAGGATAAAATCGCAAAGGTGTGAGTCGACCTTTACCCACTCTAACGTACACACACTCAATTGAGGCCGGAATAAAAGGCAACGGGATTTGGTATAAGGCAGATAGTGAAAGAGGTAACAGCATAGGAACTGCGGAGGTTCCTATGTTCTTACATACGTTTTTATTTATTTATTATTATACACACTTAGAAATAAAGGTGCAATGTCGCACTCCTCAACGGGTGTGAACTATAATTGCAACTTGATGGGGCAATACCGCACATTTTCTTGGAGATACAATATTGCACCTTTGTATAGAGACAAAATGCCCTTATAGAGTATTACAGAAATATGCGGGAGTTGCGAAAAATCACAAAAAAGGTGGTGAAATTAATGCAAAGTTCTAAAAAGGCGCTAGAAACACGTTATAAACTATTTCCGACTGAGGCGTCGTGGCGTGCGCCTGAAATCAAGCTGTTCGGGACAGTCATAGACTTGGGTTAGTTCCTGCCTGTGGGTTCGAAGCCTGGTCGCATACCGTCTTTCGGATGGAGACGTTAAGATGGCGATCCTCTTTCTCTCTTCTTCTTCTGGCGTAAATATTCAGAATTGAATGATACACGCCTCTAAACTACATCCTTTCCTTTTTTTAAGTCGAACGCAAATTCTTTGCTCCTTTGTAATGCTATTGAAATCGGCACCGTCTTGTCATTGTTGTGTCTGCACAGTTGAATAGACGGCGTACGGATCTATTGTCTGCGTGCGACTTAACTTTTCGGAAATAGTTTATATCGTGTTTATATTGCTTTTGAAGTGGTGCCCTTATCTGGCAAGATGCAATATCGTATCCGTTTTCTAACTCTGCACCTTTGGTCCTATTTCTTGAGCGGAGACCATGGAGACACGTCGTATTGTGTCGAACAGAATACATGTAAATAGGAATGATACGAGGGGGTTGTTAAGAGAAATAGAGAGATATAGGAGGAGAGAAAGAGAGAGAGGGAGAGAGAGAGAGCTAGAGAGAGAGAGAGAGAGAGATAGAGAGAGAGAGGGAGGGAGAGAGAGGGGGAGGAGAGGGGGAGTGAAAGTGAGAGAGAGAGAGAGAGAGAGAGAAAGAGCGGGCGGAAATAAATAAAATGGGGGCAATTAGGAAAGAAGAATAACCTATTAGCATGACGGCGGAAATGGAAAATAATTTCGAAAAAGAAAGGTAGATATAAATAGAAAAAAAAAGAACATTAATGTCAAGATCGCGGGTTGCACTCCATGCGTCATGCATTGAGTGGAATTAGGCGTTCCAGGTGCCAAGGTGGCGTCGAAATGGAAACCAGAAACGAAATACTCTGAGACAATAAGCATGATAAGTATTGCCAATTTGAAGAATTATATACACTGTCTCAGATTACATGCGTGTTAGAGCCACTAATTGTTGTCTCCTTTTGTGTTATGCTCCTTTTTTCGTTTTGTCTTCGTCCTCTTTTACGAAGAATTGGAGTTGTGAGAAAGATACATCTTGACGGGGAAGAGTACAAAGTCATTTCCGTTTTCCCTTTCCCGCTAATTTCTAATCTTTATTTTGAAAGATTACTGCTGCTAAATGTACGCGAAGACGAAAAGGCAAATAGAAAGAAGATCACATTCCTAATTAGGCGGTGACGTTAACCCGTTGACTAGTGAATTATGCAATTTCCATAGACTATGTGTTTGGACTACGTGGCGTCAGCAAACTGGTAAAGTCAATGGGTTAAACTCACCTCCAATAACAAAAAAATAACAATCATGTTGGAAATCACAAATATATTGTTTGATTTAATTGATTGAATAAGAAAATGCATGAATTACTCGACAGTCGATTTCCTTCACCGGATAGTTATGTTCACTTTTGTTTTATTTTTAGATGTTTTTGGTTCTGTTTTATTTGAGGTACTTCATATAGTTCCGAGGCATGACTGCGATTAAACCTACCATGAATATCAATCGAAAGTCTATGGCAAAAAGTGTACTATAGAGATAATATTCATTTTAAATTTATTGTATCTCTTTTATGTTACATGCGATAGATTATACAATCTTGTTTTACTGTGGTCTGATTTGGCCTTGTTTGTTATTATTCTGACTAGTTATGCCTTCATTATTGTTTTCATCTGATGGTATTTACAATTATGAAAGAAGCATTAAATAGCAGCTGTTTTAATTTATATTAGACGCAACAATTTAAGTAATCCATCTAAATTTTGGTCGGTGACATTGATCTTCATTTTCCAATCACTTCATGCGGAGGGTGTTTTGTGACTTGTTGTTTTTGTTGTTGCTGTGGCTGAAGTTATTTTTTTTTGTTATTGTTGTTGTTGTTGTTAATTGTTTTTATGTTGATATGGGGTTTGGCGCTTCTTTCAGGAATGTAAACATTTTGCCAAAGTCTCTTTGCCGTCAATTTGCTAAAGTCATTTGATCATAATGATAATAATAATATTTGCAATGTATTTAGCGCACGTATCCACTGTTACTGCTGAGTACTCAATGCGCTTTACATTATTATTACCCTGGCTTTAGCCCGGCAGCCACCAGTGAACTTGGCATTTCAATTGGAGTAAATATTCCTGCCAGACGAACCTATGACCCTCTGGGTGAAAGTCGAAAGTCATGCACTACACCACGGCGCCTCCATTTATGCACAGTTCTATATACGTCCCGTGTTTTGATTCTCCATATTTTGCCTTCCAAGAAGCATCGGTTTTCCACATTGGTTTTCCACGTTCGTGGACGGACGCTTGTGGACTTGACGTTAGATAAACGATTGATCTGTTCAACAAACGATGCGAACATGAGTTGTACACTTCCCATTCACTGTGCACTCGTCTTCTACCGTCCTGACCATCCACAACAAGCTTCCGTCAACCAAATTGAAAGACACACCAATAAAACCAGAGCAAGTGTTGAATCCAGGTAAACACACCCATACACACCAAAAAAAAAAAAAAAAAACAACACACGAATCCCATATCCTGCTATATTAGGAGCGGGTTCGATCGAATCTCCTGAGCACTCCGCAGAATGAAAAATCATATCTTTTGCGAGTTGATTTTCCCCAAACCATGCAATTACACCCCCAAAACCGTTCCCAATGTTGCATTTGTTTTCATCTTTAAAATGCATTACTGCACCTTTATTCCTAGGTGTGCATGGTTAAATGACATTTCATATACTTTCACCATCTTAAAAAAACAATAGCTGTATGGTCGATGATATAATCGGTAATATTTCATTTTACCCTGTTCCCCCAGACAGAGAGTATACAATGGAAATGTATTACTGGTCAACTCTATCATGTCTCTGCCAAGTATGAACCCCAGAATTGCCTTGACCTAAAAGCATGATTTATCGTCGTCCAAATGTGAATCCGTGGTATTCATAGAACTTGGCTTTCATCCCGCCAACATGAGTAACAATACGTTCTTTAAATGTTTTGCAAGCCTTACGTTGTGATCCAAGGAGAAATAAATTGGACAAAGTAAACAACTTCTCATTCAAGCTTTCACATAGATTGCAGCACACAAAAGAAATATATTCCCCGTTAATCTACAACAGAATGTAGAACATGTGTCGCATCTGATTGCAGAATAACATGAAAGTTATACCGTCTTTTGTCTGCTAGAGCTTTTTGTTTTGTCAATGCTTGAGTAGGAATATGGCATTGGGAGGTTTGTCCAATTCGATTTCACAGTGCTTATCAAAGATCATAAATTCATAAGAGAAAGGGAAAACAGCATTTGCGATGCGCATCCAAGCATCCAATAGATCTATACCGCATATGCCATTCCAATTTTTGAATTATCAATTTACTTCCAAATTTATGGAACTAGGCTGGGCTCAGTTCCTCCTCTTATCAATGTTGGCGCGCGTACTCCTTCATCTGTTCATTTTTACTGATTGAAAAAGTGAATGTTCATTTCGGCATACTCTCGACAAGCTTTTGTTCAATTCGTAATTTAGTTTACATACCAATAGTCAAATATTCATACAACCAAAAATTCTGTATTATGCGTGCATGGGTAAGACACGATTAAAGTTACCGGTTATTGGCTATATATTGGCTAAACACTGATTAAGTTTGATTATTGATTGATGCGGTTTAATAATGCGCTGAATTATGGAGAAAAAAAGGGGGAGAAAAAAGCCAATCTTTCTACCTCTCTCTTGCTACCCTCTCTCTCTATGTGACTGTCTGTCTCTCCGTTCCTCTCTCTTGCTCGCTCTTTTCCTCCGTCTCTTAGACATTTCGCCACGTATCTCCCCCTCTTCCTTTTTTTTCTCTCTCTCTCTCCAACTTTCCTTCATCTCACCTCTCACACTTGGCATTGACACGGAAGAGTCGAGAATGTTTGATTACACGATCTGCTGTCATCAAGGGATCTCCTTTGCTGACACGTTATTGCACGCCTGGGACCGAAGCACAAACTATCCAGAGATAGTTTACGTTATTCTCAAGCTTTGTAAAGCACACCTCACATAAGGCACCCTTTCCAAATATATTGAAACAACTAATGGAAATATTCTTCCAAAAACTGTCACATCGAAGCACGTACTAGCTTTATTTTCAATCTTTCTCTTGCATTTCTCCTGGATCAAAAAGTCGTTTGTATATATAGCAAACTTGCAAACAATTATTTTCATATCTTTCTACACAATATGGCCCCCTTCCGTTACCTAAATGTTTCTCCCTCCTTGTCTACTCAAAGGGGTTAACCCCTCCCAGCTACGCACATGATAATGAAATCGTATAGTTTTGACAATGCTAATGATTCCCGTCAATTTATTTATTGTTCACTATGAGGAGGCGCATATCGGGGGGGGGGGGGGTGGGGCTGAGTAGAGCCCTCTAATGTAATAAAATTATTTCGCAAAAGACGCGTTGTGTGGACCGGGCTTTATAAATGCAAACCGATGTATACAGTGTGATACTTTCAGTTGATGACGTTAATAAGCTAAATGTCTTTATAAAAGTTATTAACGCAAGCACTACAGAACGTCTTGAAAAAGCATGGGCAGATGGGGGCACAGGACAGCAGAACCCCAACCATATTCCGCGGTATTAGTATATCACGACCAGATGGGACGGATGTAAATAGTATTAAAGTCAGGGGTTGGGATGCTATCAGAGGTAACCTTTAAATTAATTTCTAAATTGTCACATTCTTAATTTTTTATTTATTCGTATGTTTACCATTTTTCTCATAATAAAATTATTATAATATTAATGACCGACCAACTCTATTTCATATAAAAGGGAAAAATACCCAACAGTGTAGATGTTTAATTGAATAATTCTAGATTTATCCCAACATGAATAAACACTGATTGACAGTGCTTTACCGAGAAGCTGAGAACAAAATCTCAGGCATTCTCGGGTAGGAATCGAACCCACGATCTCCTGATGACTAGACAGGCGTCTTACCACTAGACCACCGAGAGCCGATGGAAGTGGCGGGCTCGATTCGTGTTATAGCAGCAGGTACTGCGTACTGTTTATTGTTCAAACAATAGTTTTAGGGAACGAATCGACTACTGAGTAACCGATTCGTTCCGCCAGAACCCAGAACAAATCGGCTACAACACCGGCTGATCATCTCGTCAATTAACATATAATCATTCTACTATCCATTACATTATTGGTGACAGGTTTATACAGGGACACGAGTAATTAGTAAAGTGCTTGATTGCACGGAATAAACCCCCTTTCACTAATGACAACGGAAATTATTAGCTAACTGCGAGTACATGTTTGATAAATTACTAATGCATTCTATCGCTTCATTAAATATGCACTTTCTTTCTCCACCACGCAGCCTCTCTCACGGNGGGCTGAGTAGAGCCCTCTAATGTAATAAAATTATTTCGCAAAAGACGCGTTGTGTGGACCGGGCTTTATAAATGCAAACCGATGTATACAGTGTGTATAGAACGCTATTTTGTTTTGACGGCCCATTGCGAGGAGGTCAAGAAATAGAAGTCGGAGATCGCTATCCTCAAGGTTCCTCATCTATCTTTAACTCTTGTCATTAAGGGAAAGCCTTGATACTTTCAGTTGATGACGTTAATAAGCTAAATGTCTTTATAAAAGTTATTAAAGCAAGGACTACAGAATGTCTTGAAAAAGCATGGGGGCACAGCCCCCCCCCCTCCCAGGACCATAGGACCCCGACCCTATTCCGCGGCATTTGTATATTACGCCCTAACGGGACGGATCTAGATGGTATTCGAATTACGAGTTAGGATGACATTAGATGTAACCTTTTTAATCTCTAAATCATCACATTTTCTTTTCATTTATCCGTGTATTTATCATTTCTTATTCCAATAGATTTTGATGACCTGCCGACGCTACTTTACTCAAAAGGCATTGCTTATACATAAAATCCGAAACGTATAGGTGTAGGGGGGGGGGGGGTTAAAGTTACTCACAAAAGTTTACCCATCAGTATAATTGTTCAAATAACTGCTTTGGGAAAAACCGACCAACCATTTTGTTCCGCCATAACCATGATAACTCGGAACAAATCGGCTACGACACCGGTTGATTATCTAGTCAATTAACATATCCATTACATTATTGGTGACAGGTTTATACAGGGACACGAGTAATTAGTAAAGTGCTTGATTGCACGGAATATACCCCCCTTTCACTAATGACAACGGAAATTATTAGCTAACAGCGAGTACATGTTTGATAAATTACTAATGCATGTGATCGCTTCATTAAATATGCACTTTCTTTCTCCACCACGCAGCCTCTCTCACGGGCACCTTCATTTCACAAATGTTAGATAGAGGGAAAGTCCTCTTGGTGTCCTCTAATAGATTGGTCTATCTGTATGTTGTTATAATTTACAATCAAAAGCTAGGTATATGTTGTTATAGACTCAAAATTGATGTTATGGGCTTAAAGGGCTACAACATTGTGATTTTTGTGTATAAAGGGGGCTCAAAATTAATGAGTATAACTTTGCATCTACTCTTTTTAAGTCACTGGAGGGGGCGCCAATGTTCTTTGAGGGGGTACAAAAATAGGACCCTTACCATGCTTAACCGGCTGTAAAGGCAGTACCGCATTTGAAGATAGTCTACACATGTTTTAGATGACACCATGTGTTATTTCGAAGAATTAAGTGTGTCATATGACAACAGATCTATAAGTCAGGTGTACGTTATGTATTGATACGTACGAACATTATCCTGATCATCCTGACTAAAAGGAGCATTGAATAGATGGGTTTACTAATATATGCAAATTTTATGCATACCGTTAACATGAAGGTTGTTCTTGACAACCCTAAAGCCTGCCTGAGGTTTGCCCGATATAGCAACAAGTAATGTATGCAAACTGGATTCCAAGTATTGTAGTCTTATTGTTATCAAACGGTTTAAGGAATACCACATAACCAAGTTCAGTGGCAGGAAAGCACATAAATTTGAATATACATGTATAAGTAAACCCGCCTATTGGTGTTCGACTTTTTAATAGGCGGGTTTACTTATATATTCAAATTTATGTGCATTTAACGTAGTTACGCGGTATTCCATAGGCCGGTTGATAACAATAAGACAATAATAATTGGAATCCAGTTTGCATACATTACTTGTTTCTATGTCGGGCAAGCCTCGGGCAAGCTTTCGGGTTGTTAAGAACAACCTTTGTGTTAGAGGTAGGCATAAAATTTGCATCTATTAGTAAACCCGCCTATTGTGCAGAAGCAGCTTATATCGTAAATTGTTTTGTTTGATGAAACGATAGATANGGGGGGGGGGCTCTAAGGGCTATAACATTGTGATTTTCGTGTATAAAGGGGGCTCAAAATTAATGAGGACAACTTTGCACCTACTCTTTAAGTCACTGGAGGGGGCGCCAATAGGACCCTTACCCGGCTGTTCATGCAGTAAAGGCAGTATTGCATTTGAAGATAGTCTACACATGGTTTAGATGACGCCGTATGTTATTTCGAGATGCAAATTATTGATTGAAGTATAAAAAATGATAACATACAAAAGTAATTGCAGCAGAATTAGAAACATTTTCGGAGAATTAAGTGTGTAATAGGACAACAGATCCATACGTTATTGACATGATTGATACGTACGAACATTATCCTGATCATCCTGACTAAAAAGGAGCGTTGAATTGGTGTTCGACTTGATTATGCAGAAGCAGCTTATATCGTAAATTGTTTTGTTTGATGAAACGATAGATAAAATCTGTCATCGAATTTGCCATTACATATTATAAGCATTGTGAGCAGAAGAGAAAAGGACTGGGGACAATTCAGGAACATAAAAAGACAGTAGCTCCCCTGTTCATTCAACGAACAGGTGCGAAACTAGTTCAACATTTCTCCGCAGAAAAAGCGGGAAGGGAAATTTCTTTGTTATTTATTTTGTCCAAGTCCTTTGTACCTTCTGCTCACAGTAAAGGTATGCTTTTTTATCCAATTTTCTGTCGGATGTGGAGCAAACTCCGACCCCAAGATACGCACTTTCTTATCGCCGTCTGGATGACGTCATATCTAATTTGGGAGATGCCTTATGATTTATTGAAATATCATCGTTTGGGAACAGGTGCAGTGATTTAATAATCAGTAATGTTGGTATGCCCGGGGGTAAAGGGATCCCGGGTCATTAGCCGGGTTTAGATGCACGTTGAACTTGCTCCAAGGGAAGAGGTTTTCATGAAAGTAGTTCACTTTCGAAATGCACATTGCGAATCTTGAAACGCTCATTGTTTAAATGTGACTTACTAATTTGATTTGTCATCTGACGAACAGTAATCATAATGATGCAGGAATGTTATATAGCGCACATATTCATTCTAATTTGGAGTGTTCAAGAAGCTTTGTGACTATGGCTTTAGCTCATCGCTACCAGCGCTCAAGCAGTTCAAGAAATTGATATTCATGCCAGGTACCCATTCGCCTCACCTGGGTTGAGTGCAGCCGCTATGTAGGTGCATTTCTTGCTGAAGGAATTCGGCGTCATACACATAGGTGCGATCCGGCACGTGATTGTCTAGTTGAAGGGCGACTGTCAGAACCACTACACCACAACACTTCCAATCAAGAAGTGTTCAATACTATCTTTAAATCAAGAAGATTAAAGTCGAAATAATTGTACTATGATTTAACATAGATTTTCCGAATCAATTTCCTACTGTTTTCAAGCGATTTAATGATCATTCCATTTCGTACGCAACAAAATTCACGTTCGCACCCCACAAATTCTGCGCGAAATCAAATGTTCGAATTGTAAATTGTATTGAAAATATTTTGAAAATGGTTTGAAATCAATAGGGAAAACCTTTATTATGCTCATTACAAATACATGTGAATAATTATATATCAACATGGGTGTCAGGTATTTGTCATCAGAATTATTCCAATGAAAAGCATTCCTTTTAACTTTCACCATCACCGTCATCATCATGGTCATGGCGTAATTCTCGAGAATGCCCATGGCCATCTCCCTAAACCAAGCAATCGTTTAATTAGCACGATGGTGTATATTTGTTTGTTCTCAGATAAGTAAGATATTGCATACGTTGAATCGGTTTAGCTAAATGCCGACTCACACATTTGCGGTTTCGGCCTTCGTCAGCCAAGCAGTTTTCGAAAATCAACAACGCTCCCGGAACCCACAGATACGCTACTCAGACGGTAGAATGACGTTCGGCTTGCGTTCAACACACGGAGATCAATCCGATCGTCAGCCCAACGTCTAATCCGCGTGTAACGGGTTTTCGAAATAGGTGGACGGTGGCCATTGGACAGTAGAAGACGAATGCGCATCTGATGTACGCATCATTTATGGCGCACATCGGATGTACACTCGTTTATACTGTCCACAAGCAACCGTCCACCATTTTCGAAAATCCATTTTTGTTGAAAAAACGTTGGGTCGACGCATATTAAAGGAAATGCAAAGGTGTGATTCCGCCTTAATGCATGCTCTTTCTTGCTGCATATTTATTTGTTATGCGATTAAAAGCTCGGATATCGGTATCATGCATCAAATACGATCAGCATGATCAGGGGCGGTTAAGAAAAAAAAATGCACTTCAGATGGGGGGGTGGGGGGGGGGGGAATTCAATCATTTTTTTGACTTTCTAAACGAATGTAAATAAAATGGACTAATAAATGAAATTGTAGACATGGTAGATGGGTATTGAGTAATTAAATCAACAAACATAATCAATCGATGAATAAATATGTGATAAAAAAACTAATGAATAAAAAATAAACAACACATTAATTAAACAAAAAACGAACAAAAATGAATAGATCAATCAATCGAAATGGACTATAGGATATATTTCATACGATTTGGGGTCAGTCTATGATACACACAAAAATGGAACATTCCAAATGTAATTCAGCAAAGATTAATTATCAAATGATAAGAAAAAATATGGTCTGCTTCAAGGCAGCGTAATTTCTCCTCAATCAAAAGAAAAGTGTAACGTACATAGCTGACAATTTTAAAAATAGATTAGCCAAAATTATAAAAATAATGAAAGTTTTTCAAAAGAATCTACCCCATCCCTCCTCCTCCTCACACAGCATACTCTATAACGGCGCCACGGCCATGATTACACCATACTGGAATGCATGAAGTCTGGCTGTCATAAACAATGATAAAATCCAAGTACAAGCTCACTTACACATTTGCCTTAGTATCCCACGTATAAAAAATCACACTGGAGAGGCGCATGGTTGACGCGTAAGCCTAACTAATTCAGTTTTAGTCAAACGTATTCCATGTGTATCTTTGATGGCAACATCAAAAATATCTCTACCTTAACGCACTGTTAAAACAAAAGAAAGTAATTGTACAAATCATTCGGAGCCCCACTCATGCCTTCACGATCGCCATACAGCCAGCAAAAGAAAAACAAATATATGCGACACAAAATCATGCTCTACTGGGAGCAGATGGGACAAATAAATCTAACAAATTTAATATTGATACAGACCTTTACTCTAACTTTAAAACACCAAATAAAGTGGTTTCGTTGTATCTTCAGTGAATAAGTCCGACAGCTAGCTGTTTGGTTTCTCTCTGCAGAATAAAGACGGAAGAAATTTTATTTTGTGTGTTTCTAGCTATTCTGAATGTTTGAATGGAAGTTGTTTTATACTTTGTCCAGTTCCTTAGTCTTTTCTACTACCGGGAGTGGGTTTCTTTGGTGTGCTAAATTGAGAATGATTGAATGAAGAGTTGTTTATTTTCTCCCACTATTTCACAATTATTGTAGCCGATAAGCCATCGCACGTTGGCTTAAACCGAATGTGTGACGAGGCCCGCAAAGCCAAGTAATAAAGACATCTTCTGTCTTTGTCTGACGTATATCACGTCACAATTGACCATGTGTTGCTTTACTATCTTTGTCCTGATATAGCATCGCACGTGCAAGGCTGATTTATTGGACGGCAGGAACGAAAAGGCATTTTCTGAATGGCTCATATAACGAGGCTGTCTCAATATATGTCCAGGGGTTGGTTCCCCTTATAGCTTCCGCCAACAATGACAGATAATGTCATTCAATTGTCCGCTGATGGATGTTTGCATTTTCTATTTGCCTTCCCTATTCTTTGCAAACACATTATAAGCATAAACTAATTTTTTATATATAACAAAATGGACTGGCTTATCTTATTCCATCAAGAATGACATATAATATGCAAAATTCAGCAACTATCTTTATGGAGAATTTTTCGAAAATCAACCTTATCTGAACATTTCTATTTCTGTTGAACAAAAAACTAGCAAATTATCTTATCCTGAGTTAAATACCTAATTGTTTTTCATAATCTTCATTATAGATGTAAGATTATCTCTAATGACTCCCCAAATTAAACTGTTTCAAGTACTATCACCCAAGTAAAATTACAAATATTCAGACCTACCAAGGATCCCTAGACCCAGACATGAGTCATGAATACCGGCACGCTTCGGCAGTCTCCTTCCAAAATAGTTCTCGTCTGCCGAAGAACATCATCTCAGCCAGTACGTGGGACTACGGACCTTTTCATGTATCTCATTAATGTGATAGAATAGTTCCTTTGTTTATCCTGTCACCACCATCATGCCTTAATAATGTTGACTTATTTCTCTCAGTGATGGATGTGTCTGCCTATCTCTCACTCGTGTAGGAACATTAATATCTTCCTGTCGGAAAGTGCTTTCCAGAAATAAACCATGCGATGACGTCTTGAAGTTTAGGAATTAACACTGAACATCTAAACTGATTCTTTTTATCTCCTTAAAGCCAGCTCTAATATTAGGTCCCGCAACTTTAAGGTTTGTGATTAATTGCTAATTTGAAAGACCTTAATTGGGCCTGTATTATAAAATATGCAATTAAACTTACATTGAATATTAATCGTAAGTCGAGGGCAAAAGGTGTACTACTGATAGAGATACGATTAATTTGTATATATCGTGTCTCTTTTATGTCACAAGCTTCATGAGGGGTTTCATGAAGCTCTCAACTAGTCAGCGCTGACTTATCCAATAAAATGCTTGCATTTGATTGGTTGAAAAGCACTATCACTGGCTGTTGCCATGATAACTGTCGGCATTGACTACTTGTCGCTGGTTACACGCTTCATGAAACGTCCTGAGCTCTGATTGGTCACTGATCAGCTTCAAACAAAGTGAACATGCAACGAAGATCGCGATTGGATGGCCGTTTTCATTCGCGATTAGTCGCTAACCTTTCGCAACATGGGGCGCTTGAAAAGTATAATTAAGAAGACTGGAATGATTAAAAACATGAAGCTGGCGAGCATGCTAAACTAGTTGTTGATGGCCATGTTTGCATTTTAAGATTTCAATTTTAATTATAAGAATTGTCATCAGTATACAAAGTTTCAGAAGCATATACATTCCAAAACTCTTGAAGAAGAGCTCTAGGAGACCCATCTATCGAGACATATATAATAAAAGGGAAAATATGTAAAAGATAAAATAGGATTTCCCCCAGATAAGGACGTGAACAAATGTACCGTTTATCATATTTTCCAATTTCGTGAACAAAATCTAGGGAAATGATTTGAATAATCTCTCCAATGTTCCACCTACAAATACGCAAGCATATGAACATCGTGCCTTTGCATCGGCATGGCCGTCATTGTGGAACCAGCTATCTGACCAGCTTCGCAATATTGATAGCTCAAAAAGTTTTAACAGAACACTTAAGACCCATCTGTTCTAAAAGCTGTAAAAAGCTTTTTTTTTCTGTACACTGGTCAGGAGCATGGTTTGATAATGGCTCCCCTGCTCATGCAAGGGCATGGCCAAATTATTTATAATTATGTTTAAATGTTTATTCTGTCTGTTGTGTTTGTTTGTGAAGCTCATAGAGAATTTCCCTAATTTTTATGCGCTATATAAATTTTTATTATTATTATCATTATTATCATTATTATTATTATTATCAATATGATCTGTTTAATATTCTTCAGGCAGATAAAAACAACAATTTACAACATCGAATACATCGTAATCAATACAACGTATACGGTACGGTATTGAATCTTGAGATTCATCGCGATTTTTACACAAGTAAAAACGGTATGAAGCTGTGATTTCCGCCTTGAAAATTGCTCGAATGAAAGTGAAATCAGCATCCACGTATCTAGATATGCAACTGTCAAGGTATTTCCAATATCTGATGAGCACAGCTCGTAATCGGTGGGGCAATTTCTGCATCGCTCAGAAACTGATAAAATTTGAGAATGTCAGAATAGATTAACGCGAAACCGATAGAGCATCGTACCTCGTGAAGGCCAATTCACACAGTTGCGCTTTTAGCCTGCGTCGGCCCAGCGTTTTTTACATTTAAAAACGTTCCCTGGGCCCCGTAACATAAAGGTTTGCGATTAATCGCTATTTGATTTAGCGATCGATTGCAAACGTTAGTACAGGATTTTCCATAGACTTGCGATTGATATCAATCGCTATCAGATTAGCAATTAATCGCAAACCTTTATGTTACGGGGCCCAGGACTCACAAACATGCAGGTCATGCGGTGGACTGACGTTAGGCTTACGCTCAACGAACGTACGCCAAGCGTCATTCCACCGTATGACCTGTGTCCTTCTGTGTCAAGGGAGCGTTTTTAAGTTCCAAAAACGCTGGGCCGACGCAGGCTAAAAAAAGGTGAGAGTATGCCGTTAGCTGCAAACTGGCACTGGTAGTATATATCAAATCATATTGACTTAACTCCTTCTTGCATCAACATGATCCATTTATCTATGAATGAATGCAGAAGGGGACATGTAAGCGCAACGTTTATCTCTCATCAGCGAGCGTTTTTATTTATACGTTGAAATCGCATCTATCACTTCTCTCAATGAATGCACCTGTGATATTGAAGAAAGCCACAGTGTCATTGAATTTATGAGCTCATCGTAACATTTTCATCACTGATAGATGTGCAACAAATAACGCTAAAAGTAAACTCACTACTTCAAATAAAGAGTGTTAAAGCCATACATCGCGTTTTTCATATACATACGCGCATCGTTTTAATTTGTGTAGCACTTTGGGTTTATACATCAATGCCATATACCAGTGTATATAGTGAAGTCCATTAATATCAACCCTGTCTGTTACAAACCATCAAACAAATTTTGAAATTAAGATTGTACCCATGCGCGCACCCGGGTGGCTGAACACAAATTTGGCGCCCCCTCCCGGCCGAGCTGACGAGTATTAAAAAAAAGAAAAAAAGAAAAAAGAACATAAAAAAGGTCTTCACCTAAAACTTGGCGCCCCGGGGGCTGAGGAGAGCTAACAAGCAAAAAAGAGAGTTTTCATCTTAAATTTAGCGCCCTCTAACAACAATTT
>BQKZ01005728.1:0-14910 GCA_036244855.1 Temnopleurus reevesii | reverse complement strand
AAAACCCCCCCCCCCCCAATGGGATTAGGGTTAATAGTTCTCAGCTTTTGAATCGATTATAAGATTTTGCTCAAATTTTCTCAGTTTGATAATCTAAATTTCCACCATCAGATCAAAAGACCTACTGATTTCAAAATTTCGTCCCCCTTTAAATGAAAATTTTAAAGTCCGAGGAATCAACATTCTTAATATGATACAGTGGAACCTTGTTAGAAAGAGGTCGGATATAGCAAGATACCTGTTATAACAATGTGATTTTAGTGGTCCCAGCTCTTTACAGTGCTTTGTTTTTTTTTACCCTAATATAGTGAGGAACCTGATATAACAAGGTAATTTTTGTCGTCTCAAGGACCTCGTTATATAGAAGTTTCACTGTAATAGGTAAACGTTTATTAAACACTTGGTATAACGTACCGACCATTCGACTGTTGGTTGAAAGCTGCTCACTCATGTTTGATGACTGTAATTTGCTCCAGTTGGTGTTACCTTAGAATTTAAAATTTTGAGTACTGGTTGTTTTTCAAAGCACATCCCAACCTGTGAGACTTTACGAAAGTTAACTTCACATTCATTATCAATTTTGGAGTAGACACAGTTAGTTTTGTAAACCCGAGACAACATTTTTGGGATTAAATTTGCATACTTTGAGCTAAATATGAAGGAAAAAAATGCATTTGTGTAATGACCATTCTGTCGATAAGTAAATATTTTATTTCAGGGGGCAAGGACACAGCATGTTTAACTTGAAATTAATACAGTGAAATTATGAACTATCATTCTTTGGACAGAAGGACGTTCCCAAATTAACATCTCATTTAGTTAATTGGCTCGGATGTTTTACATCAGAACGTCTGTTTTACCGCCCTGACGACCTTCTGTATGGTCCGACTCACACCTTTGCGTTTTAACCGGCATCGACACAGCGGTTTTGAAAATTAGAAACGCTTCCTGGACGCACAAAGACGCCGCTCATACGGTGAACTGACGTTCGGCATACGCTACTTGAGTCCAAGCCGAACATCAGTCCACGGTCTGATCAGCATACGGTATACGTCCAAGGAACGTTTCTAATTTCCAAAAACGCTGGGTCCACGCAGGATAAAAACGCAAAGGTGTGAGTCCGGTTTTACGACCTTCTTTAAACCGAGTAAAAGTAACATTCCCGCTGATTTGCCTAGCAACCGACTCAGCGTGAGGATATACGCGTTATGTCAACTGCCTGTTGATCAGATGTCCAGTTGAGGACTCTGTGTTCTGATAGCACCAACTTCCGCATATTCTCGTGCATTGTACCGGGACTGCATATCACTCAATCACCTTAAATAACCCTCTGATCATTCTCACCCCTCCGATGCGCGTTTAGAGGGGTAAGCATGATCAGAAGGTTATATAATTTAAGGACCATACCATTCACTTCTATAAATGTTAAAGTAATGAAATTAATCTAGGCTTCATCGACCTTAGGAATAAACCTCATATCTCGTAGAATCTTCAACCTTTCCAAGCAAAAATCTTTGAACAATATTTGCATGACATTTACATGATGTATATGTCATGATAGCCATGACAATACCTGTCACAGAAAATTAAGCGTACAATCTCGAAAATAACCATTTAGAACGTGGGAATTTGTCACGCACGAGGTTTTCACATTTTGAAATAATCATGATAATTGCCATCGTTTATTCGCGCTTGTCAACACCTCACCGAACCAAGATAAATTCGATCCATATTTCGATTTGTTTACCCTTCTGTTGTCATGGTTTTCTAGTGCTATTGCTGGGATAAACTTTGCAGAAGTGTTTCCACCAGCTTTCCACATTCGGATTAATCTTAACTACAAAAATTATGATTAGCAGGTGAAATAAACTAAGACATCATAAACTCTAAATACGCAAAATATCATATTAAAGACATGTCACACATTATTGAATTTTGTGATGTAGTTAATTCTCAAATCAAAATGTGTGACCTATGTTATTACATTCAGATTGATGAAAAAACAACAAACAATAACAATAGGTGATCTGTCAAATATGACAGACCACCTATTTAAAAAAAGAAGGAAATTCTAAAGACAATATCAAGATATTTATGAAAATTGAATAAAACGTTCATTCAGCATCGCTTTATTACCGCACAGTGTGCCTATATATGTAGGTGATATTTTAAATGTTAATTTGTTAAGCACTAAACGTTGAGTTTGAAGCCTAATATTTTTATATCCTCGGTTATGTACACGATCAACCATTTAGGTATCATTTAGAACGTGGCAGTTTAGAATCTTTTAGATGAAATGAATGTTAAACAATGTCTTTAACATTAAAAAAAATGTGACTTGTTGAAGGAAAGATAGCCTTACAAACGGTAAACTTGCAGTTTAGGAATTTGTTTAAAAAATACTTGAACGGTTGGATTCAACATTTTTGTGATGGAAATTTACCATTTAGAAAAGTTTGACACTCCTCCAACACATTAAATGCTTATGTGACGCTTGGGCTTTTAGGGTATATCACATCGTTATTATTTTTCTGTTCATTTTAAATGGTTTAGGAGTAGGAGAGGACAACGCAGACGTTTATATTTATTCATTAACTTTCAGCTATTTCCTTCGATAATGATGACATATTAACCACATGCCTGACGTTAGGAAAACGAGACAAAAGTACAATTGGCAAATATAAAAGGTCACTGAGTTCATTACTTAAGTGATATTAAACTATTCGGGTAATTAATCAGTCTTTGTTCCGAGAGCGCATTCATTTCATGGTCATTGTCTAAATACCCTGAGTAACCAGTCTCCAATACGCTACAAGCTTCAATACTTTCGCCCCTGACTTTGACCAATGCACTTCCGATTTTACTATTTGGCAAAAAAAGAAAAAAAATAGAAACGTTTGGTAGCCCTCATTCTACGGACTGGTCCTATGGAAATTCAATGAACCAATTTTTGTCTATACGCATATTATTTTTAGGCGTAAATATTCATTAATGAATGATAAACACCATACCATTCGAATTAATTTAGTTTAGGAAGGTGTTTTTTATATTTATTTTACTTACTTTTATTTCTTTATGTATATATATATTTATTTTTTGCTTTGCATTCACAAATAAAAATCAAATTAAATTCAAATTATAGACTGAAATATCATTTTAACGATTCATTGACCTAACCTTCCATCCTATATTTTGATTTCTACATAAAACTTATTAAGAACAAAAACAAAATATACACATTTAAAAAAAAAAATGTATGACCGACTTATCATGTTTTTCAATAATTGCATTTTTGTTAAATTAGATTTAAAAACTGTCTTTGCGTTATGACTAAGGCAGAAATTGTCGACATGATGGTGTAATCGGACATCGAATGATGACCACAGAATTAGCCGTAGTCGTCGAAGTTTATTTTGGGTTAATCGAGACTTTTCAGCGATAATTAGTGAGCGTATTGTGTTTCACTTAATAAAAATTCGTTTCCTACGAGAGAGAATAATAATAATCGGATACAAAGGTAGTACATTATAATGTTCTTTTAATGTTAAAATTAAACTCGCATGCATTGATCTAACACTTACACTTTTTGTGTTGTACTTGAAGCTGGAGCAGTCAGTGTTGAATGTATACCTTTGCTTTTGCAGTATACTGAATTTGCACCCTTCTTTATTGAAGGTGTGGGAACAGCCTTCATGGAAAACTCACCCAACTAAGAGATAAAGGGCCGATCTTTTTCACTGCGAAACTGGTGATATTATTGTGTTTTCCGATATAGACTCTCCGAGCTTGTGTTAAATGGATACATGTATTTCAATTGATCACCATCACGTTACATATATTTAACAGTTGAGTTCAACGTCATTGTTTTTGCAGTGTACTTATGATATATGAGAAATAAGGATGATCAATCGATATACAGAACAATGTTTCTGATCGGAATCAGGAGCCAATTGCACGAACTTGCCTTCGCTATCTTCAACTTGTTCAGACGTCTTAACTTCTTGCGCTATCCTCTTAACATAGGCGTATCCATTCACGTTTGTGTCTGTGTTAAGAGGATGACACAAAAAGTCAAGACGTCTAAAGCAAGAAGAAGAAAGATATGACCATTTTGTGCAATTGGACCTAGGTTGATACTTGTTCAACTCATAGATTGAATGTAAGAAAAACTGGACTTTCGACAAAAATGATGAAAATCTTGATTATGTTGATAGAAGAATAATTAATACCCTATAAACATTTTCCCTCTCAATGACCAATATCATACACTCCTCTATAAAACTATAGCCACCACGCGGAAGTCATTATCGTAATGTCTTACATCAAATTATAACCTTCTATATCAGATCTATTGCTCCCCCAATTTTTACTAAAACAATGCATCCATTAGAGGTGAAAATTGAAAATTGAGAATGGTGTTTTGATTCAATGAAATGGAACGTACAGCTCCTTTGTCTCAATACAAACTAATAACCTTTCATTAAATCGTAGACACTGACTTGCCACTTTCAGAAAGCGACGGTGACCATGATTTTGTTACACCTGACTGTCACCTGTATTCGAGCCTTCAGTTTCCATGGCAACCAAGTAATTAGGAAGAAATGTTCCGCTCTGATTAAGGTGAGGGAAGTAGGACTCGGATAAACCGATGTGACAGACAGACCGATTTTAAGAAGATGATATTTTCGTCACCTTTACCAAATCTCTTTCCACCCCCACTCCCTCTCCCTCTCCCGTCTCTTTCTCTCTCTGTCTCTCCCCTTCTCTGTATCTTCCCATCTCTCTGTCCTCCTCTCTATCCCCCTCTCGTTTTATCTTTTACCCTCTCCCTCTCCTCTCTCCTATCCCCCTCCCCCTCTATCCCTCTCTCCTCCCCCACCTGCCCACCCTCTCTCTCTCTCTTCCCTCTCTCTCCTTTTCTCTCTTTCCCTCTCCATCTCTGTCTCTCTCTCTCTCTCAAACTGTCTCTTCCAAGGTTCCATCACACCTTATCATTTATAGCCAACTTCTGCTGGAGTCTGTAACATAAAAGAGATCGCGATCAATTGAAACTATATGGTACATGGTTTCCCATACAGATTCACGATTGATCTCAATCGTACGATCGATTGGTACGCTGTGTGTTCGAAGCGCAGTTCTGCAATAAACATGATAAAGAGCCCCTTTAATGTTGACTCACACTTTTGCATTGTTAGCCTGGATTGAAATTTAAAAATGATAATAAAAACACTCCCTGGGCGCACAAATACGGTGATCAGACGATGGACTGCGATCGGCTTGTGTTCGGTTGAGCTTAAGCCGAACGTAAGTTCAACGTCTGATATCCAAGCACGTACATGTGCGCGCAGGAGGCATTTTCAATTAAAACAGAAACGCTAATGTGTGAATGGCCGTGAGGTTCCAAATAAATGAACAACAGCAATTACTACCAAGCGTTCCTCATTTGGAATACGCCCAGTGAGCGCAGAAAGACGGGAGGATGACGCTTGACCAACGTGGTGACATCGTACTTGTGCACGCGTTAGCGTCTATCCTCCGCATTCAGAGTTGTTTGTAATAATGAAAGCTGTGAAGTAAACGCAGAGGTGTGAAGTAGCCTTCACAATCATCCAGGGGCAATTGCATGAAGTTGTCCTAACGATTCTCTTTTTGCTAAGACGTCGTTACTTGCGCAAAACCCTTAGCAAAGATGCGCAAAACTCTTAGCAAAGATGTGTATGCTAAGAGGATGGTACAAGGAGTTGAGACATCTTAGCAAGAAACGGATAGCTGAGACCACATCGTGCGTTCAATTGGCCCCAGATTATCATGCTTTTGGTATGTGGGTTATCATTGTTATCTAGAGGTCCAATGTGACGTGTTGTCTAGGTTTATATTGGTTTTCTTGCTAAACTCTGAGATCTGTAGCGCAATTGTCCATTATATCCACGCATCTCAACTTCTAAGTAATTGCGTTTAAATCCTACTTCTGGCCAGAGTTCATGGTTCGTGGACGCAGAATTACTGAGGGATGGTGCTTGATGGAAGCTGGATATGCGCTCGGCTTTCGTTTGACAGACGCACGCGTTTTTCCTACGCATTTATGCGTTCATGGACCGTTTTCCACGAGCCTCTTTTCTCCCCAATCTGTTTTCACGAAACGTTTTTCATATTCAATAAAAGGCTGGACAGACGTTCAGTGGCTGCAAACGCGGAAGGTGTGAAGTATCCTCAGTATATCATCCATGCTATCTTACTTTGCTATGCAGGTTATCATTGTTATCTAGAGGTCCAATATGACGTGTTGTCGAGGTTTATATTTGTTTTCTTACTACACACTGTGATATCCATTAGGCAATCCTCCATTCTATCTTCGCACCTTAAAGGGGAACTTGTATGATACTCTGATTCATTATATATCGAATATTACATATATCTTTACATAATAATTCCATTTTCCTGAACAAAATACGCCTCTTAGTATTTAAAAAAAAATATTTTCAATCAACATTTTCATCTGGGTCAGAGAGCTATGCCCCGCCTCCCAGAAAGACCCCCTCTACGGCACATCTATTGACAGGCGGGGTTTGTGACGTCATATCCAGTCTTGCATCAAAACCACGGACTTAAACATGTAGGATTGTGCCCCTAATATTTCTCCTTCTTGTTCAATATCCTCCNTCCCTCTCTCTCTCTCTTCCATCTCTCTTCCATCTCTCTCTCTCTCTCTCTCTCTGTCCCTTCTCTCTCTCCCCTTCTCTGTCTCTCTCCCCTCTATCTCTATCTCCTCTCTTTTTTCTATCTTTGTCCTCTCCCCAGTCTCTCTCTCCCTACTTCCCCCCCCCCCCCCCCCCCGCCTCTCTCCAAAACTGTCTCTTCAAGGTTCCATCACGGCTTAACATTTGTAGCCAATAATGTTCGTTGGAGTCTGTCACCTATAAGAGATGGCGATCAATTGAAAATATATGGTACATGGTTTCCCATAGATTCACGATTGATATCAATAAAAGTACGATCGATTGGAAAGCTTCATGTTACGGAGCGCAGTTCTGCAAACATGTACTATATGAAACGCAACTTTTAATATTGACTCACTGCCTTTGCATTGTTAGCCTGGATTGAAATTTAATAATGATAATAATAAAAACACTCCTTGAGCGCACAAATACGCTGATCAGACGATGAACTGCGTTCGGCTTTTGTTCCGTTGAACTTAAGCCGAACGTAAGTCCAATGTCTAATCCAAGAACGTGTGCGTGCAGGAGGCGTTTTCAATTTAAAAAGAGAGAGAGAGAAAAGAACCGCTTCGTCAATGCAGGGTAAAAACGATTATGTGTGAATCGGCCTTGAGGTCCCAAATAAAAGAACAACATCAATAGCTTTCAAGCGTTGCTCATTTGGAAGACGCCCAGTGAGCGCAGAAAGACGGGAGGATGACGATTGACCTACGTGGTGACGTCGATTGCGTTCGGCTAGCGGACGTGTGCTCGCGTTAGCGTTTATCCTCAGCATTAAGAGTTGTTCGTACTTATGAAAGCTGTGAAATAAACGCAAAGGTGTGAAATAGCTTTCACTATCATCCAGGGAGCGATTGCATAAAATGGTCTGAAAGATCCTCTTTTTGCCAAAATGTCTTCACGTCTTGCGTCAACCTCTCAGCACAGACTCGAACATCGATACGTCTATGCTAAGAGGATGAAACAGGAAGTTGAGACATCTTAGCAAGAAACGGATAGGTGAGACAACATCGTTCAATCGGCCCCAGGTTATCATGCTTTGGTATGTGGGTTATCGTTGTTATCTAGAGGTCTAATGTGACGCGTTGTCTAGGTTTATATTAGTTTTCTTGCTAAACTCTGAGATCTGTAGCGCAATTGTCCATTATATCCACGCATCTCAACTTCTAAGTAATTGCGTTTAAATCCTACTTCTGGCCAGAGTTCATGGTTCGTGGACGCAGAATTACTGAGGGATGGTGCTTGATGGAAGCTGGATATGCGCTCGGCTTTCGTTTGACAGACGCACGCGTTTTTCCTACGCATTTATGCGTTCATGGACCGTTTTCCACGAGCCTCTTTTCTCCCCAATCTGTTTTCACGAAACGTTTTTCATATTCAATAAAAGGCTGGACAGACGTTCAGTGGCTGCAAACGCGGAAGGTGTGAAGTATCCTCAGTATATCATCCATGCTATCTTACTTTGCTATGCAGGTTATCATTGTTATCTAGAGGTCCAATATGACGTGTTGTCGAGGTTTATATTAGTTTTCTTACTACACACTGTGATATCCATTAGGCAATCCTCCATTCTATCTTCGCACCTTAAAGGGGAACTTGTATGATACTCTGATTCATTATATATCGAATATTACATATATCTTTACATAATAATTCCATTTTCCTGAACAAAATACGCCTCTTAGTATTTAAAAAAAAATATTTTCAATCAACATTTTCATCTGGGTCAGAGAGCTATGCCCCGCCTCCCAGAAAGACCCCCTCTACGGCACATCTATTGACAGGCGGGGTTTGTGACGTCATATCCAGTCTTGCATCAAAACCACGGACTTAAACATGTAGGATTGTGCCCCTAATATTTCTCCTTCTTGTTCAATATCCTCCCCGATATCAGAGTCGGGACTTGAATAACTGTCTTCCTAAACTTCTGAAGAATCCACCACGTACGTTCCGCATATAAACAAAAAATGTTCAAATCGCGGGTATAACTAGCGCAAAACAATATCATAAATGCATAGAATGACACACGCAAACGCCGGTTCTTGCTCAGCAATGTCTGTATATGACGTCATGATGATTGACAGATCGATGTCCCAACCCATCGGATTCGTGCGGTCCGATTTTGAGGGGCGTTCTTAACAACCATATAATTTCTCTATGAAATAAAAAGAGATGAAAAAGGTGGTGGATATGGATGCATATGAAAAAGATTAATCAGAAAAAATTAATATACAGTGTCATAAAAGTTCCCCTTTAATATGTTTGGAAATCACCAACTCATTATTATTTGCGTTTATACGCCTGCCCAGCGTTCATGTAATCTTAAAGACGATCCGTCAACGCAGAAATACAATTGGAAGATGCTTGGGGACGTGCGTTAGACCTATGCATTCGTTACCGTCTTTCCTCCGTACATCTGCGTTCATGGAGCTTCTTTTACATTTCACTTATGGTCGGCAGACGTTATAAAAGCCGAATCAATATTCTCCATGCTATCTTGCTTTGCTATGCGGGTTATCGTTGTTATCTAGAGGTCCAATGTGACGTGTTGTCGAGGTTTATAATGATTTTCTTGGTAGACTCTGAAATCCGTTGGGCAATATTGTCCATTTTATCCACACAAGTTTATCGGTCACAAAAATCATCTAGTCCTGAGTACTTGTACTTATATCCTTCGTCTACTCAGCGTTAATGAAATTTGAAAGACGCTCAGTGAACGAAGAAATACAAAGGAGAGACTTTCGATGTACAAAACTGTTCTAGCATCTTTCCTCCGTATATTTGTTTTTATGGAGCGTTTTTCATGATATAATGAACAGAGAACACCGTTTTCAGGATTTGGATAGCGGATGAAAGAGAAGAGGAGAAACAGGCAGAAAAAATATAAGTCTAGAAGAGGGGGAGAGGGAAGTTGAGGAGGAAGAAGACATGTGGGGAGGATAAAGGAGAGAAAAATGATAGCAAAATAAATAAAAAGGATGAAAATAAGAAGACGAGAAAGAGGAAGGAATGAAAAGGAAGAAGAAGAAGGTAGGGAAGAAATATAAGAAGAAGAAAAAGAACGACGAAAAAGACGAAGAAGAAGAAGCTTAGATAGAGAAAGAGTACATCAAGATTAGTAAGAGCGATAAGAATAAGAGAAACAGAAGAAGAAGAAAAAGAAGTGGAGAAGTGGAGAAGGATAAGGAAGGGGGGGGGGGCGAAAAAAAAGAATGTCAAAGGTGTTAAATTACACAAAACTGTCATTAAATTCTCCCCTGTTCTACCTATGTCTATTGGGACATACGCCAACGCCCCAGACATAATTCCCTCTGCCTAAGTCAGTACTTCTTAATTGGTCTGGCGGGAATTTGCGAACCTAATATACCGTGACCACATTGATTATCATTACATTAGAACATTCTCCCCCTGTCATCATGTACCACATTACACTAATTAATGACTTTTTGAGTCATAAATTAACTGTACTATTACATGGTTGCAATGTCAGTGAATGTAAATGTTATCTTACCAAATATAACATTACGGTCTGTGAGCACTCTTTAACTAATGAGGGCACACTGTACTTTTTCTGCCACGCCTGAAATATGATGTTTTAAAGAAATTAGCGGTATCTCGTATTGTTCCACGCTATTTAGTTAAATACTTTCATTGATGTATTGAAAATCGCTTTGGCCTTATGCCGACGATCAATAATTATTAGTTTCGTTTAACTGATTTTTTTATGTAGTCATATTCGTGCTGTCTATTTCATTTCGCATCTTTATACTTCTATGCACAACATTGACTTTTGATGTTAAACATGGTTGAACGAGGATATTGAGTTCATGACACGGCGTGAAAGAATTAAAGGAGAACCCGGCTACCCCGGGATTTTTCGAGCTCTCATTGAATGAAGAAAAATCAGATGAATTTTGTGGATATTTGAGCAAAAATCGCACAATCCGTTCAAAAGTTATGAATTTTCAAACTCACAGAGATATGACGATCTTTGCCGCTAATGGGGATCCGTGCGATCGGCAATTCCGACGGAATCTGTGACGTCATGTCGGACAACTCCTCATTCACCATGTGTTTAAAAAAAAAATCACATTTTCTTCTTTTTTTTCGGAAAAGTCAACAAAATTATAATTTTCAGTTGGGGATATAATTTCTTTATTGATTCTGTATGTATTTTGAGAAGAATCATGTTGCAACGTTACTCTAATTTTTTCATTAATCCATTTTCATAGAATTCTATGTACACAGTGATGAGGAGTTTTCCGACGTAACGTCACAGATTGCGTCGATGTTGCTGATTGCACTGATCCCCACGAACGGCAGTGATCGTCAAATCTCTGTTAATCTTGCCAATTCATAACTTTTCAACGGACTTTCCTATTTTCCTCAAATTTTTGTAGTTTGTTCATCTGACTTTTCTTCATCCAATGAGAAGATAGCAATACCAGGGGTTGGGTCCCCTTTAAACATGGCTCAGCGCGGATATTGAACTGATGACTCTGCGTGGAGGAATTATCTTAAAACCTGGGTACGGCAGCTCAACTCAAATCGGCTCAGAAGATTTCCGTGTCGGATCAGCCGGTGTTAATTCCATTAAAGGTAAAATTAAACTCTAAAGGTGTCAAATCATTCAACATCTTGCGTTTTAAATACCGATATTTGATGATGTCACTCCCATGTTCCTCTCTCCCTCCCTCCCTCCCTCTCACTCTTTTGATCACCCTCTCTCAACCCCGTCACCCTTCTCTCTTTCTCATCACCTCTCTCTGTGTCTCTCTTTCTCTCTCTCCATCTCCCCCGCTCTCTCTCTCTCTCTCTCTCTCTTTCCCAACCTTTCTCCCTATTTCTCTATCAATGTATCTCTCTTCATCCCCTCCCCATTCCGCGCTTTCCATCACTTTCTCTCGAACTCTCTCGCTCTCACCCTCTCGCCATCTCCCCTCCCTCTCTTCCCCCTTCACTCTCCCTGTCTCATAATCTCTCTCCATCTCTCCACCCTCTCCCTCTCTTCTTCATTCCATCAATCTCTATCATCCATCCCTCTCTCTCTCCATCACTTTCTCTCTCTCTCTACCTTTCTATCTCCCTCTCCCTTTCTTTCAATTTCCCCCTCACATCATTTTTTCCCTTTTTTATAATCTCCCTTCTTCCCTTTCATATCTCAAAATTTCATATTTGCGATAATCTTAACTTCATACCGGTAAGAATTTGATTTCATATCTCAACCAAGGCCCTTTCTCTTCATTACGATGACAGATAATCAAGCGATATCCGTGATTTATAATCTTTTAAATATCTGTAATTCGCTTTCGCAAGCCACCCATCATGAATGTTTGATTGACGTCATAAGATGCATCAAACTTACAGGGAAAAAAGGTGCAGTTTGGAACCTTTTGTCCTGCGTTTGGAACCCTGCACTGTGAGTAGAAAGTACAAAAGATTTGGACAAATAAATCAACTTCTTGGCGCATTCATAAAACTACATATACCGTATACACTGAATAAAATTCCTTCCCTCTTATCCTGCTGAAACATGTCAAACAAGCGTTGCACAATGAACAGTGAGGGTGCATTCTTTTGTGTGTATCGAGCTATTGTGAATGCCTGAATGATGATGTGTACTTTGTCCAAAATCCTTTGTCCAGTCTGCTCAAAGTGTTTTGCAACTCATGTGGTACCTATGCACGGTGAGCAGAAAGTACAACAAATTTGGAAAAATGAAACAACTTCGATTGAAGCATTCATAATAGCAACATGTACTGTTCACTGAATAAATTTCCTCCCCTCTTATTCTGCTGAAATATGTCAAACAGGCATCGCAAAGTGCATAGCGGGGGTACTTTTGAGTTATGAAGATGAAGTTGTTTGCTTTGTCCAAAATCATGTGTCTAGTCTGCTCAAAGTGTTTCGCCCCGCATCTGGAACCCCGCACTGTGAGCAGAAAGGACAAGAAATCTGGACAAATAAAAAAAACACTTCCTTGGAGCATTAATAATAACTACAAATACTGTCAACTAAACTAATTTCCTTCCCGCTTATTCTGCTTAGAAATATCAAACATACATCGCATAGTGCATAGCGAGGGTACTTTCGAGCTATTGTGAATGCCTGAATGAAGTTTTTCAATTTTCCATGATCCTTTGTCCAGTCTGCTCACAGTGTTTCGCTCCGCATTGTAGAACCCATGCACTGTGGGCCGAAGAGACAAAGGATTTGGTACAAAGTTGCATTATTTACAATAGCTTGATATACTAAAAAATGAATATTCCCCCTCTTAATCTATGGAAAAAATGCCGACCATGTGTTGCACATGTTCAGTGAATAATCGGGGAAGCTACTTTCGTTTTTAACCATGAAGCTATCACGAAGGCTTGAATAGAGGTTCTTTACGTGATTAGGTTCACTGAATGGATGAAGAACTTGAATAAAGGTCCCAGAGTGGCTGTTATAAGTTAAGGGCCTTTTAGAAGTTGAGGTAACCAACTTTGTAAGGTTTCAAATACGGAATGGATATGAAGTTATGGTTTCATCTGAGCGAAAAGGTTGTTCCAGCAGTCATCAAATATATAAATGTATGATGACAAGGAAGGTTGTTTTGTCATCTTTTGAGAAGGATGTAAAACTGACGTCACAAATTGACTTCTTTTTTTTCTCGTTAAAAGAACAGACTGAAATTGGAACATATTGCTTTTCAGCAAACGGTGTAAAAAAAAAGACCCCCAAACCCCGTATGTTTGACAAATTTGTGAAATGGCCATCGCCCTTTTCAGATTTTTTTAAACTGAAAAAACAAACTTCAATTTGTCTTGTCAGCAAAATGATTCCTTTTTTTTTTTTTTTTTTTTTTTTTAAAAGGCATCGTTTTGGCAAATTCGTGAAAAGGGCGTCCTTTAAAAAAAAAAAAAAAGTAGGGGGCATCCCTTAAAAACATTTGCCATCATAATGCTTCGTGAAATATTGAAATTCAATGTTTCAAAGCAACCAATTCGTTTTATTCCAGTCATTAACCCGTTGACCATTAATTCCTGGGTTTAGCAAACGTGAATGAAACGGAAAATAGAATTACCTGCTAAAGGGTTCATGGAGAGTGGCACCTAAAATGTTTTATGTAGTACGTGTCTGTGTGTGTATGTATTCAGAGGTTCGAGACAGATCGTCTAATACTATTACCCGGCCATACCATAGGTGCCAAGTATATATGCGCTTTTTTGCATCTAAATGAATACATCCCTACCAGTACTCGTTTAATTCAATCACCTGGGTTGAGTGCAGCAATCCATTCTCCATCCATTGGCTGCATTATAATTCCAGGGGTAGGTTTCCCTTTAAGATCGCTTTCACAAACAGCCACTTGATTGAAGAACCGGTGGTGTCAGCAGAGACAGGAATCCAATTTGCAATCACAAATGAATGACTTTCCAGCGATCTGTCCACTTTCCATCATCAACACCTCATCACCTTTCCCACTCACCCGTGTCCCAATTGGCCCATTAGAACCATAATTATTATGCAGTTATGTAATAATTATAATTCTTTGTGTAATATTATACAACAAACAAAGGGTTCATGCACATATTAACGATGTTTGTTTAAGTGAAAATATAAGTAAGATCGCGTTATATAGAACAATAGAGCAAAAAGAAACATATGAATTTAGAACAAAGTTATGGTTGAAATAACAAAAAAAAAAAAAAATCATCATCATTATTAGGCAGTCTAGTAATATATTAATGATTCCTATTATAACAACAAATGAAGACTTTATACACAAACACGAGGATATAAGTAATACAAAATAACAGAACATTAAAACAAAACGAAACATTTGGAATTATAGATTTTTAACAAAGTTATGATTGAATATAGGCCTATGAAATAATTTCTTATTATATTGATTTTAATTCTAGTGCTCTTTAATTGTAAATGTCTGAATTCCGTTTCTTTTAAACGAACTCTTCAAATAGACATCAATATAATTAAATAAATGACTTTCCAGCGATCTGTCCACTTTCCATCATCAACACCTCATCACCTTTCCCACTCACCCGTGTCCCAATTGGCCAATTAGAACCATAACTATTATGCAGTTATGTAATAATAATGATCATTGTCGTAACATTGTGCAACAAATGAAGGGTCCATACACAAAAGCCGATATCTATTTTTTATGACAATACAAGCAAGATCATGTTAT
>BQKZ01005727.1:30981-43550 GCA_036244855.1 Temnopleurus reevesii | reverse complement strand
TTTTGATTCATGCTTTGATCTCATCTCGTTTGGATTTCGCAAATTCATTGTCTCATAATCTTCCTCAAAAAGACATGAAACTCCAACAACTCCAAAATTCTGCAGCCCGAATCCTGACCTTCTTAAAAAAATATGACCACATATCACCAATTTTACGATCACTTTATTGCCTTCCAGTTGACAAACAAATTATCTTTAAAACCATTCCCCTTGTTCATTATGCCATGTATAGTCTTTCCCTTGTATACTGTACAATTATTTAAATTCATGATTAATTATGTGCAACGATTATGTGAAACAAAACTACAAACTATTTGGAGAACTACAAGCCAATCTGCAAAGATTTATATTGTTCAAATATTAAATCTTACTTAAGCTACAAAAACGTGGAAAAGTTTTTTGACAGAAAGGACATTGCAAAAGTCATAAATATGTTGCAACCATTGTGAAAGCACACTGAACGTGTTACAAATTTCATGTTTTTGTACATTACATGTAACCTAATTCTATTTGTTTGACCTGATTTATTCAGGCAATTATTTGAATGTGTATATATTTACACGTAACTTTATTTTGTATGAAATTGTTGATCTGATTTTATTCAACTATTTGTTCAATGTTTTTTATCATTAAAACCTCGTATGAGGCAAAGAAAGAAAATCAAAATATTTTCTCAAAGGGCCACTATACATGTCCTTCTGGCCAAGATTTCTCAAAACAGAACCGCAGTTGATGCGATACGTTTCAATGGATACCAAGATGCCTTCTGCAAATTTCATTAAAATGTCAAAGTACCTCGGTCACAGAGCTTGTGAAGATAAATTCCTGATGGTATAAAGTGGACATTAGGTCATAATAATTATAGTAATGATTTGCCTTATTTACCCTGTTTAACCACTTCAGTCTAAAGAAACTGCTCTGCCAGCGGGCCCTACCATAATAGAGTAATGGATCAGTAATGGATTCAGACATAAGTCCCGAGATTGGTGTCGCGATGTCATTTCCAGTTCCTATGACTATGAAAAGCACTCCAAATGTTTAAACTATCAAAGTATTTTCTAACATGGCAATGACAGATGTCTTTCTGACCTAGATTTTTCAAGACAGAGATGCAACTGCTGCGATGCGTTTCAACGGATATGAAGATGCGTTTGGTAAACTTCACTAAAATATCAAAGTACCTCAGTCACAGAGGTTGTATAGCTAGATTCACGACAGATCACATCTGTATTTGTGTTGAATAAAAGGAGCACTTTAATGTTACGTACAATTCATTTCACGTGTCGTGTGTTTGCTGTGGTGGCAGCGGTGGGATACAAACCCACACAATCAAAATGACTTTGTGCATTAATGTCCCACAGAATGTCCTTGCTGGAATCCTTACGTCCATTCACATCCCACATAGAGCCAACTCAAGTCAGTCTTCAAAAGGAAGAACGTGGACAATAACCCTCTAGCTAGGAAAGCCATCCATGACCTCGAGGAGAAACTCATGCGACATGCACCCCACGGTGAGGCCCTCTCCCCCTTGACCATGTCCGTAGCTACTGCTCGCCTGAACAGTCTACGGTTGCAAGATGTGGACCCAACTTGACCAATTTACCCATACACAACTCCCCCAGTCTGATGGAGTCCTCATCGCCTCATCACCAGCATGACAAGCGCATGAGTAACCACCCTCAGAGCAAACGAGCTAAGGCTCATTCAGGCCTCCATCCTGGATTGATTGTTGGTGACCTTCTTTATCTTTGGAATGACCATTCCAAGTACCAAGCACAACCACGGTACCTTGTCCGTTCTATTGATGGACGTTGGTGCAATATCAGGAAGTTTGTCGGCTCGTCGCGAATCGTCATACATGGTGAAGTCATAGGATTGCCTACGAATACCCAGTCTTCTCTTAGAGCCATCTCTTGGTGTTAAACGACGAGGAGGATTCTACTGCTCCCCCACCTCAGGAACTCGCACTCGACCCTCCTCCCCCTTTCCCACTGGCCCTCTCAACCCCGTTGACTGAATGCTGTTCCCTCCCAATGCCCCTAGCTTTAGCAACGCAAGCTGGCTTAATTCCAGGACTTTGCGTGTCACCGAGTCCCCCACCCTCCCCGTTTAACAAGACATGCATGAAACAATGACTTTGATTGGCAAGTTTCTATCAACTGCAACTTGTAATCAATTGCAATTTTTTTAACAACACCCCCGTAGATATGATTACTCACATTGTTCACATAGTGCTCCAGTCATACAGTCAGGGCATTGACATGTGAATGTGCTGCATCCAATCAGTGTTGGTGTACAAGTCCCTCCATTAACACAGGGGTTTGCATCACACAGGTTAAGCTCTGTTTGGGGAATAGGATATTAATTACATAAGAATAGGATCATCTGAAAATGCTGAAGGGAATCACAGTCTCTGCAAATGATAATTGAAATTTTACACAAAATTAATAGCAGTTCTTAATATCAAACATCTTTAGCCTTTTGAATGCTATCTTGAAGCATATGTGCCATTTTGAAACAAAAAGTACTATACCTACTAACCAATAGTTACCTTTCCAAACGCTCATAACATTCAATTCTTGAGAAACTAATTCTATATTCTGTCATATTTTCTCCACTTCCATAATGTTACAGATTATCGAACAAAGAAGATTTAGAGGATTTTGAATTGTAAAACCATGTTCAGTCAAGCATTGGTGAACCCTTTAATAGCAAAAGGGGATGTGGTCATCATTTTCATATCTTAGTGGTTCAAATTAAAAGGTTCAATTGGTCCTATTTGAGAGGCATTTTCAAGGCATTTAAAAAGGAAAAATAGAAGCTATTGAACACTGAGTACTGGAAGAAGTCATATTCTACGGAAGGCTTCACCTCTTACCATATTCTAATTCATTCCGAATGAAAACATCAAATTCATCCTAAAATGGATGAATTGTTGAATAATTGACTAAATTATCATGCATGTTTTTGCTGACATTGGAATGCTTGTATGAAAACATACTTACCATTTTGGCAATTCAACCCGCTATGACATGAATCACACTGACATTGATACTGCAGACACGTGACCTCCAGACAAGTGCCAAAGTTTCCACAAGGGTTCGATGCACATGGATTAAGTCCTAGCACATATATTACAGGACGGAAAAAGTTTAAATAATTATCATATAAAGTTAACATGAAGGAAACACTATTTGAAATTAATAGCGCCTCGCTATATGCTCTGCAATTTCTATGGTGACCAAAAAATCCTCCTTTCAGGATCCGTTATTTTGAGGATAAAAAGAAAAACAACAATGAATTGATAATTGTAATAATGATTATGATAATAATGACACAAACAATAAAAATATGTAATACTGTAGCAGTAACACAACAAAGTACATTAAACCCTTCAAGGTTAAATTGATGACTTGAGTTAAAATTCATGAGTTTACATGCATAAAAGGCAGACCATTTACAAATTAAATTTTAGCATTTCCATGGGTTTGGGTCAACTTTTCATGGGATGTCAATGTAAAATAGGTATCCACTTTGTCACTTCACCCTGAAGATCAATAAAGATCTTCTCAAGCTTTGATCTATTGAATAAAATTGCCATTTTTTCTCAGTAACACATATTTGAATTGGAAATCATTTCTGGCTTTGAGGCTACAGGCATACAAAAATTTACCTATGTTACATCGACTTCATATTGCTTTTGCATGTACAAGAAATTGTCAGGCGTCAAATTCCGTTATGCTATGGTTTTTACGAAATGCTCGTGGGTGGGACACAGTTTTGGGGAAATGTCATTATTTTACAATATTTGCCTGGTTTGAAAAAGGCATGGATTTAGGGTTTTGGGATGTCACAAAAACAGACGCAACCTCATGGAAAGGCCCTTTTGAAGAGTGATTTTTGACTAATCGTTTATCATATAAATGTTTGTGTTTTGTATAAAATTGTACATGATTCAAAAGGCATAATTAAACCATAATGGAATCAATAATGGAATCATCATATGATTCAATATGGTTGAAATGCATTCTACTTACTCTCTGTACACAATGACCCTTGATAACAAGTGGGGCACAAACACGTAAAACTCATACAGTTTGATCCAGGTGTCACTTCACACACACCGTTGTTGCGGCATTGGTTGGGAATGCAAGGATCGGAAACTGAAATTGGGAATCGAATATGGATATATATTAGATAGCAAGTAAAGTTTATTTACTGTTCTGTCTGAACACTATAATGATGGTGCATCAAATAAAACTCTGTGTTTCTCATTACTGTTTTCAAATCAAGGATATTTTGAAAATGATATAGGTGAAATTCTTTTGCAAACTTCAACAGCCTCAAAACACAAATTAACTACTGGAAACTAAGCTTTGTATGCTCTCGTCCATTGACAGAATTGAAAAAAATGTCTTGTCCATTCAAACATATCTTGAGGACTGGAAATGCAGGGCAAACACTATGGTATTAAGTTGACACCAATGTTTATATTTTGCAATGCACGAAAAAGCTTTAAACACCATTACACTGACTCTGATGGTTGATATATATTTTGGTTTTAACAATAATCTAAATAATTCCTGATGTTGCCTTAATTCTTTTATGTTCCATATTTCATACACATTACAATGTAATGATACATTATCATCATTTGCTTGTACAACAATTATTCTGCAATCAGTGTAAAATTCATGGAGTTTTTGTTCAAGATACAAGGAACACTACACTACTGACTGATAAATCCTAAAATGGTGGCTTGAAATACTCACATGTTTCACAAAGGGATCCAAAGAAACAGCTTGGGCATTGACATGTGACTGACAGACAATCCACAGAGGTTAAGCAGGAGCCACCGTTAAAACAAGGCTGACTGCTGCATAGGTTGACAGCTTGAAAAAAAAAGAATGCTAAAAGTTTAACTACATGAATATCAACAGTTAAAAAGTATAATGGTATAGGAAATGGCAGATGATTTCAAAAGTGATGGCAGTGGGTTTCTCTGGAAACATCATACCATAGTAATCAATACAGGCCTCCGAGTTTTGAAGGCGTAAATGATCTCCCACCTTAACATGAAGTTTCCTCTAAATTATGGGTGGATCAAGGAGGAGCTGAAAGGCATCAGAATTGAAAATTCTTATTTTCTTTCCTATTATCTATGGAGTGAAAATATTGGTTTGTTCGGGTTTTTTTCAATGGGGAAGTTCCCATTTTCAGTCCTATCTCAAACCTACGCCCTATTGACAAAACATAATCTGCTCCTAAGGATAGTTACATGTTTCACAGTTTTGGTCCAGTCCAACATGAAGGACAGGAGCAGGTATAAGTGGAACAGAGGTTTGTACAGCTCCCACCATTTAGACAAAGATTCAATGAACATGAATCAACATAATAGAGAATAAACTAGATTTTTATAAGCGCATTATTTTTCACAATTGCGAACATTTTTGGGAGGTGAAAGAAGCGGCCATAATTGTCCCTCTATGAGCCACCAACAGGAATCCACAGTCCTTTAGACTGCCTGGGCTAACCAATGATTTTACATAAAAACTATGCAAAAGATATGTACGTGTTTCACAGTTTGGTCCAGTTCAACATGAAGGGCAGCAACATGTATGGGTTGAATAAACATTTGTACAGCCTTCTCCTATGAAAAAGGATTAATAACATGAATACACATGCAAGGGGGAAGGGGGGGATTTAACCTGCCAGTGCTGTTTAGTAAGTGCAAATGAAAAATTGGCAGGTATAAGAAACAGCCCCTGCCCCTCTACAAGCCACTAAATAGGGTCCAAAATCCTCTAGACCCCCTGGGTTGCGTTGACAAATGATTTTACTTGAAATTATGATAAAGATATTTACGTGTTTCACAGTTTGGTCCAGTTCAACATGAAGGGCAGCAACATGTATGGGTTGAATAAACATTTGTACAGCCTTCTCCTCTGTAAATTTATAACATCAATCCACATGCAAGGGGGAAGGGGGGATTTAACCTGCCAGTGCTGTTTAGTAAGTGCAAATGAAAAATTGGCAGGTAGAAGTAGAGGCCCCTTGGTTTTCTATATAGCACAAACAGTCGTCAGCAATCCTTTGGTCCCCTGGGTCAACCAATTTGACATAAAAACAATAACGATATTTACGAGTTTCACAAAAATATGCACTACCAATATGGGCACAGCTCTTATGGCCCATCATCCACCTTTTCCTAAACATCAAAATGTGATATGATGCTTACGTGTTTCACAGTTTGGTCCAGTCCAACATGACGGGCAGGAGCAGGTATAGGTGGAGCAGAGGTTTGTACCACTCCCTCCATTAAAACAAGAATCATTGAACATGAATAAAGATGCATTGGCGCATAAACATGATTTTTATCAGCGCATTCTTTTTCACGGGCGTAAACAGTTTTGGCAGGTAAAATAACTAGCCCTTGCCGCTCTGAACCATTAATAGGAGTCCACAGTCTTTTGGACCCCCTGGGCTAACCAATGACTGTATATAAATCTATGACAAAGATATTTACATGTTTCACAGTTTGGTCCAGTCCAACATAAAGGACAGAAGCAGGTATAGATGGAACAGAAGTTTGTACAGTTTCCTCCATTAAGAAAAGGATTCAGTGGACATGAATCCACATACAAGGGGGCATAAAGGAGATATTTATCGACCTTTTAAAAAATATGCACTACCAATATGGGCACAGCTCTTTTGGCCCACCATCCACCTTTTCCTTAACATCAAAAGTGATATGATGCTTACGTGTTTCACAGTTTGGTCCAGTCCAACATGACGGGCAGGAGCAGGTATATGTGGAGCAGAGATTTGTACAGCTCCCTCCATTCAGACAAGGATTGTTTGAACATGCATCAACAGCTGGGGGGGAATGAACATGAACATGGTGCATGAACTGAAATTGGAACTACAGCATGCCCTTTATGCCATCCTGTGGAATCTTCCAAATTGATACATGCTACTCTGTGCAGGTTTTAGCCAAAGTATGTACTTCTTTCAGAGATGTGAAAAGATCTGTTTATGATTCTCTCCAATCGTTTCTCTTCTACTTCTATATTCAATTGAATGCTGTACACTTTGAAATTAAATTGCTTGCTTTTTAATCATTTTTTTCACTGGCATTTGTAGATGGATATTTTTTTCTGAGTTCATATTTACGTTTGAATGAAACATATTACATCTGGCGGTAATAATATGCTACTCTTAATATTAATAATATTAAGACAGTTATCATTGCACTAACATGAAAGTTCACTTAAATCCTTAAGAGTAAAATGTGTGTTTGTGAAATTATATGTCAGTTTAGAGAGAGAAAGTGTATTCAACTAATGACTAATCTCATGACAAATTAAGGTTGTACCAGATTGGGTGACTTCAAATACGGTGTTGAACGCTGGTGTTGGTGTTGCAGCAACACCAACACTAGCCTCAACAGCAAACTTTAAGACTGTCGGTGTTGGGGTTGACCTCGCAAGATTCTGACGTATTTCCGGTCGTTCGTGTTGATTACTGGTGTTGAATGTCGTCTGCTGAACGGAGGATCGCGGTCGGTGTTGACCATTTACGTGCAATTTACCCATTCTTCAAAACCAACCCTTAGGGATTGGGAAAATTGTAACTTTGTGTTTGGTGTTGGTGTTGAAATCATGCATTTGTTTTCGACTCACAGAACAGTAGCAGAAGGCTACTACAACTCGTGACATGTCAGTGGTTAATTTAACATTACAGTGAAATTTCCACATATAAACTAAAACCACATACTTTATTTTGGAAGGCAATATATTTCCTTCTGGATTTTAAAAAAGATTACACAATTTGTATGACTTACAATAGATTAATTTGAGAATTTCAGACCGAAAATTATGTTATCGTCGAGATTTTCGCGAGGCGTCGTGCGAGCGCATGTGATGTCATGTGACACTGAGGCTGGTGTTGAGTGATATCGCCGTATCACTTCTGTAAACCGACCACCGTTGTTGGAGCTCGGTTCACGGAGCTCGGTTCTGCTCGCTCAACACCAATACCGCACACCGTACTTGAAGTCACCCATTAAATGAATGAAATAAGGACTGTCCGCTTACGTATCAAGCAGTCTTGTCCTGTCCAGCATACATCACATGTACAGGAATAAGTAGGACAGGAACTCTGACAAATGCCAGAGTTTTGACATGGATTGCCAAGGGTTGCACATGTGTCAACCTCTGAAAAAGAATAAAATACATGTACAAGTTAAGTTTAAAGACCTTTGACCATTTTTCATCTCTAGTAAACTTTCATTAAGACAGAAAACGTGTGCCACTTAAATATTGAAACATAATACGACAGGTTATTGCACAAATTCAAGCTGAAAAAAAGTAAATGCATTATAGGCATTTGCAATTTTGCAATATTTTTGAACGGTGAATCAACATTAAGATACAACATTTTAAAGTGCAGAGACCCAATAAAACTTATTAAAAATCTTAAATGATAACTATATAACTTTGAAAAGTACAAGCCTAGAAAGAACAAAATTTCATTATCATCATCGTGAGAGTATTAGTGGTAGATTCACAGGCAAAGACGCAGCACATAAAAAAGTAAAGAATGGAAATATTGAACATTTTGCAAGATTAGGCAAAATTTGTATGGAAATTCAAAGAAACTCTTCCTCTATTAAACACAACATACATTAACCACTGTCATCAAATAACATTCATCTAATTCTAGAGGTATAGATGTTCTATATTCTTACATACCAAGACAAGGATTACAGAACTGTTATATGTCCACATTTGTCAGAAGGCTAAAATGCAGACACAAATTTTCAGAAATATTATAAAAATCAAGATTAAAATTAACTAAATAGAACTAAATTATCATTGCATACCAAGTTCACAGTTATCTCCAGTATGGCAGGCATCACAGAAACAAATTGTGTTGGAACAATCGTTATTTTGAAGACAGGTTCCACCATTTTGACAAGAGTTCTGAGTTTGACATAGATCCACAACTATCAAATTTCAAAATAAAGGAAGAAAAATGGCTGCTGTATTATCACATAAACTTCAGACTCCAGACACCTTGGCCCGTATTCCGAAAGCGAGGTTTAACCTAACCCAGGTCTTTGTTATTTTCATTTAGACCCTTGGTTTAACTTTTGATTAGCCCGGGTCTAAATAACAATGGCTAAGTCTCGGGTTAAGTTAAACCGCGCTATCGGAATATGGGCCCTAAAGTTGAAACAAATTTAGGAATTTCCATCAATGTCTTTGATGGAAATTTCTACATTTATTTTCAAACATTCAGTTTTACACTCATTGTAAAGCTTTCAGCGCCATGAGCACCGATAAGGTGGACCTGTGCGCTTTACAAGTAGCCACCATTATTATTATTATTATTATTGTGTGATATGATAGGAGTTCAATTTAAAAAGTTGTTTTCCTGTCTTTCAAAAATGCCAGAAAATGTTTCAAAGAATGCTGACATTAGCAGAAGCCTATTCACGTTCTGAAAACAACCAACCAGATGATTGTCAGTGCAATTGCTCCTCTGATAAAGAAAATCTTTTTTGCAAGCGATTTCAATGATTCTGGGGAAATTAAAGGAGAACTTCATCCAGACATTGATGCAGTCTCAATGGATGAAGAAAAATACAATAATTAAACTGTGAAAAATTGAGCCAAATCCAAAAATCCATTAAAAAGTTATGAATTTTCAAAGTTTTGATTAAAACCCCTCATTGGCTCCTTAAATTGGCAACGTACAGGCACAAAATGGCTGCCAAGATGGAGAACTCTCCATTCACTTTGTACATAGAATTTCACATTTTATTATTTTTATATAAAACTAGCCAATAAATCAACAAAATTCATTCCGAAATGCATGCAGAATCAAAATGTCCATATCATACTTGAAGAGAAAAGTACAATTTTGTCTACTTTTCTAGAAAAAGACGAAAATGTGAAATTCTGTGTACATAGTAAATGGAGAGTTCTCCATGTTGGCAGCCATTTTGTACCTGTGCGTTGCCAATTTGAGGAGCCCATGAGAAGTATTAATCAAAACGTTGTAAATTGATAACTTTTAAATGGATTGTCGGATTTTGCTCAAATTTTCAGATTGACAATTGTACTTTTCTTCATCCACTAAGCACACATCAATGTCTGGGTGAAGTTCCCCTTTAATGACTGTGATGGAGAGTCAGGAAACCTCTACATTAGTTTTTCTTTTCTTTGTCTGAATCAATCCATATGGTTGGATCCAGGAATTTGTTACTAGGGTCTCAAAAGGAGAAGCACAACAATCTTTACTCCCAAGGAAGAGGTACATATGTATCAAGGATTTTACCATCGGAGGCTCAGCAAATTTTTGCCCTCTGTCCACCTGAAACCCCCGACAACCGCCCACCCCCCCTCAAAAAAAAGGGTTTTAAGGATTTTTCGCATCGACTAACACACTCCGTACTTAGTGCCCTTACCTCTTTCCACAACCAGGAGGCTTGGGCCCCAAAGCTGCGCAGGATACATGCATGGAAGAGGAAACTGGACAGGACAAGGCTTTTTGGCCTCCATCTATCTACAAATAGATCTAGCAGTTCCAAAAATATCACTTGAATGATTTTTGTGTTGGGTATATTAATAATTGAAAAAATTACTGAGGCGTCGTGGCGTGCGCCTGAAATCAAGCTGTTCAGGACATTCATAGACTTGGGTTAGTTCCTGCCTGTGGGTTCGAAGCCTGGTCACATACCGTCTTTCGGATGGAGACGTTAAGATGGCGATCCTCTTTCTCTCTTCTTCTTCTGGTGTAAATATTCAAATTTGAATGATACACGCCTTTAAACTACATCCTTTCCTTTCTTGCCTTTTCCCCAACATCGATAAACACTGATTGACAATTCTAAATATGTATGAGGATCTATATTACAGTAATATGAATGACCAAACCGTTGAACCAGATTGTTTGCTGAAGAGAGAAAACATGGTAACAGTAACTGTACCTTAGGGCAGTCACTTGGAAAGCCGAGATACCAGCCATTCTGGAATATGCATGAGGTAAGAAATAAATGTGAATGACGCAAAAGCCAAACAAAAGTGAAAGGAGATATCAGACCAATAAGTGTACTCTCAACTATATACTTGTGATGATAGCCTTGGATTTATATTAACAATCACCTCATATATATCCTTTAGAGATGCCAACCTCTTTGGACTGCAAAAGGTTGGTATCTCTGGGAAAGTAAGCACTGAATTTACATAAAAATACATCTCATCAATATTTCAGAGCAGTTGACAACTCTGTATACTTACAGGTGTTACAATTAGGACCATTCCAACATCCCACGCACTGACATACAAAGTCATTGCAGCCAAGCTGGATACAAGATCCACTGTTCAAACATGGGTTGGGATCGCAAGGATCTGGAACTGGACGTGGAAGAATAAGTGAATTTTTTCGATCATGTTATCATATTTTTATACATTCTCAAACATCAGTAGGTAGCCTCAGAACCAGCGATTCAAATACTATGTCTTCACTTTGCGTGCAACTTCTACTTTTAAGACATAGATACTTTTATTAGAAAGCAGTTGCTTCTTAAACCATTGACAACTGGAACCGGATAGTCCCTGCAACAAGTCTCTGGGAATTACATTATTCAGTATACAAAGGATTCATACTAACTAAATAAGGGCTTCTCAAAAGTTAAATGTTGAATCTCCATAACTTTATGTTCCAAAATCTGATTATTATGCATATTACAAGATTTGTACTTTGAAATAGCTTACTAGTTAACTAGCTGGTTAATGAATTTGAGATAAAAAACAACTAAAACCCATCATCAACTTTTAGCAAATGTCAAATCAATGTCCATTTCAAAGACTGCGATTCGATGTTTATGATACTTGTTTCAAATCATATTTGTGTTGAAGCTGATTATATACAGGTCATAACCTGTATTATCAGTATTACAATCTTAAATGACATGCTTACCTATTTCGCAGTTTGTACCCTGGTTACACCCCGTGCATGTGCATGAGTACTGGTTGCAGTCCACAGCACTCCTTGAGCACAGACCACCAGATCCACAGGGGTTATTCAAACATGGATTGATAGCTAAATGAAAGACAAAAAGGATGATACTGTCATTTTCTACAATTTTGTCATCGTCCATTTCCTAAGATTTGCATTCATCAGAATGCTAATATAATTGGGTGAAAGATACAAAAATTACAAATCATTATTATTACAGCAGGTATGAATTTACTTAAATGTATGTATGCTACTTGACATATGAAAGACATAACATCGAAAGACTTTATTAGCATGAATCATTTGTGAGACTTCAGACTAAATGATCTTCCTCATTTAGCTGTAGCTGAACACAACTACGACAAAGCTATGGGGCAATATGATGTATTATTACCCTTATAAGGCGTCTCCACTGGGCTTTTACAAAATCATAGCGACCGCAATTTCACACATTATTGATAGGAGAAACGATCGAGGGATATATTGGCCATAGATCCCTCCCCGAAAAAATCCCATAGGAATTACACGCATTCTCGAAGGGC
>BQKZ01005727.1:14094-30450 GCA_036244855.1 Temnopleurus reevesii | reverse complement strand
CGACTCGGGCAATGATGATACCAGTTCAGGCACTATATGTCATATTTCCCTCAAGGCCAGTCACTATTATTTAAATAATCAACATGCTATGAGCAATATCTGTAAGGTAATGGATAATGATTTGTATCTTTGGATCACAAGAATTAAGCCACTTTGTTCCCTGGTTACACCCTGTGCATGTGCAGGAGTACTGGTTGCAGTCTACAACACTCCTTGTACACAGACCACCTGATCCACAGTGGTTATTCAGACATGGATTGATAGCTAAATCAAATAATACAAGGATGATAATTATGCATGATAATTCTTAACTTTAGAAACTATTGATGTTTATATTTTTCATCCATTTAATGTGAAAGCTTGCCAGGATTTGCACCATGCTTTAAGGCTCAAAATCTACCTTTTGTGCAGTATTAAAAACAGTTGTGTAAAAAGTGGGAGATCTTCCAAATATGTTCCTATGAATTCAAAATAATGGACATGTGCCCTTTTATCAATTACCTAAATAAACTCAGTATCTTTGGATTCAGTGATGACTGTGATTGTTGCATGTTAATTTTCATTATTTGGGTGATGAGCTGAAAAAAAACCTGTTGGACTGTTTTCCAATATTGGACATGTTTTCACACTGTACTATCCTGCTCCTAAAACTCTATTCAATGAAGAACATGAACAGATTAACCCTTAACGTGCCACATGCATGTGTACTGATCTATGCAGGAGTGCCAAGTGCGTGTATACACGCAATTGTAATAACACCCTTTGTGTACTACGATTGTGTATATCGTACAGATTAACTCTGGAGCTATTCTATTGTTCTCACATCCTGCTTAGGTATTAGCAGGCTATTTTCCATACGATAAGCAGAAAACAATTTATAATAATAATGATAATAATAATAATAATAATAATAATATATATGAATTAAATGGCGCCAAATCCACTTTTCACGAAGGCGCAACTGGAAGTGAAAAGAGGTGAAAAGGATCAAAGAGTTTTAAAAACCACTCCAAGGAACCGCACAATATAAACTTGGCACAGGGAATGCAGTATACAGAGCAGCTTAAGGGTTAAACACTTATCACAACCCTGAGCTATCAATGTAATGCAATCCGAACAAAGTACATTGTACATTCAAATGAGACTAGAAATCACTAACGCTTCTACTTATGTGCATTATTTCAACCCCTGTACCAGAGGTTATTGATAAATATTATTTGAAATTATACCTATTATTATACCTATTATACCTATTATAATTTCAAAATTATATTATTTGAAATTATACCATATAATTGTTTAGGCCTACACAAGTATAATATAATAGAATGATCAATATAATTTTTGTGATAGATAGGCTATAAACGGATCACTTAATCTTCATTCAAATTTATTATTTCGATTGTGAATACGAATCTGTAGATATTGTTGTGTATTGCATTAGAGTACATGAACTTGAAGGTAATACGATCTATCTGTACTTGAGTTACTTTGATGTTGGGCATGAAGTACTTAATACTTAATCAATGGTATGAACAAACAAATACGCAAACGATTTGAAGTAAATTGATATAATGAATACAACTACTTAATTAATTACAATAAACTGATTGGATAGATACTAGTCTGGTCGCGATCTACACCTCAAAATGCTGTAATAATCAACGTTGATTGTGGGCGTAAACGGGAAGACAAGACAAGACAAGACCTAGAACTAAAAATATAGCATAATTTGATATTAAAGAATGAATTATATTCCTCTTGTGAATGTAGAAATTGGATACATCATACTCACCAGTTTCACATTGTGATCCAGTAAAGCAACCTTGGCATTGGCAAGCATAGGCCTGACAAGCCGAGTCCGCCTGGAAGCATACGCCACCATTCATACAGGGAAAACTGCTGCAGACATTGACAGCTAGAGATGGACAGGAAAATAGTTGAGTATTCAAATTTGATAATGATATTAATAATAATAATAATAATAATAATAATAATAATAATAATAATAATAATAGATACAATTTATATAGCGTACATATATGCACTCTGCTGAGTGCTCAAGGCACTTTGCATTATTATTACCCTGGCTTTAGCCCAGCAGCCACCAGCGCATTAAGCATGTCAAGGAATATATAATCCTACCAGGTAGCCATTCACCTCACCTGGGTTGAGTGCAGCACAATGTGTAATTTGCATTTATTCTATTGCAAATTGAATTTATGAGACCCCATCAGACTTCTTTAAATATGAGCATTGATTTTCTACCTATATTCATTGTATTTTGTGTGAGATCAAAACATCATAGATTCATTTCATACATAAAGTTAACCTGCTTTACATATCCCTATTTTAAGATCTTCCCGGCATTTTACCAAATATCATGTATAATTCTAAAAGAGTAAAAAGAGGTGCCACCTACTGTTAGTTCCTATAGTGATTAATACAATTTTCAAGCCCATATCAATATTTCATTTTATTTGGCAAACAATTAATATGTTTCCGAATAGGTAATTTACATACACTTCCAACCTTTAGTTTCACAATCAAAACTACTAACCTAAGAGCATATTTTTGCCTATTTCCCTTCATTCTGGGGTCTTGAAATCTATGGACAACAATTACTATTGAAAACACAATACCATTAGTTATCCATCTATCTCCTATATAGCTCTTTCTTATCTGAAAATCTTATTAGCAAAAGGAAATAGGTCTGTTTGCATTAAAATTTGAAATATTAATATATAATCTCATCATATATCTTGCCTTGTAAATTGAAATATATTTGAGGTTATAAAAGCCAGTACGTAGAATACACTGAAAATTCAATATGGAGTTTTTGATGGATGAATGTCAACCTTGCACAGAGAGACCCTTTTTTTCTCAGAAGTCCTAAAAATGGACCAAATCCTTTTGCAAATAGACGTGGCTCATTTGGCATTGATCAATACAACAAGACAACAGGATGGCTCAAACTTCAGCAGTATACCTTTATGTATGGCAATCAAACATACTGTCACGCATTTTGGTTTGCTAATTAGGTATTACGATGTATTTCATTACTTTTGTTTGCTCATTTTATATAATTCTATGTTATTTGGTTTGCTTGTTTTATATCATTCTATATATTCCATTATTCTGTAAATAATCATCTTCCTTGTAAAGGATTTCTTGCAAAGTAACCTACAAATTATAATGACCTATAAATTGTCGTGCAAATTTGGATCTAAATCACTTTCATGAAATCAAACTACTGAGAAGTCCACATTTGACATTGCTACAACCTTCAAGACAGTAAAACAAAACTGAAGAACTACACTGCATTTAACTTTGTTCCGACCTTCAGCTGAACTTAGATACTCTGTTAGAAATAACTTTGCTCTGACTTTCAAGCGTAAGAAGCTGTCTTCTCTTTTGAGCGACTTTGAATTCACCTTCACTGTATTTCCTCCTCTCAACTCTCACAGAATTTCTCTGTTTCAAATCTCTTTCACTTTTGGCCCAATCTTATCACCGCTCCAAACCCCAATTACTGTTTACTGAGAAGATTGTTTGGACCAGGGATAGGCGATTTACAGGCTTCTTGGGTCAACAAACTCTCTCCTCACTCAAGCTCTCGCATCGTAACTGTCCGTCTTACTTTAAAAGTCAGTAAGCTAGTTCTCGCTACGACCTTCTGATAATCTTCAACTCGAGCTCTCTCTCCCTCTTTCAAAGTCAGTGCGTACTGTCTCGCTCTGCCTCGCTCCGTCCTTCCAATGACTTCAAGCTCTCTCCGTCTTTGTTCCTTGCGGTCCTTTCTCTAGCTCTTTATTTTCTCTGTGTCCTCTAAGCAAGTGACTTTTTCAGATAGGGTATATAAGCCGGACTTGGATCCAAATTTAGGGAGTCTTTTGTCCAGTTAGCGGTTGCTTAGAGCGTCAGTTTGTCATTATTTGTCTTGGTTTATCAGCACTAATATAGACTGGATTACTTTAACTTTAACACAAGTTAGAGTTTAGATTTAAATTACAACACTTAGCTTTATCTTCGCAAGACATTCTCCCACTCTTTTATTGTATCGTTTGCTATACTCTTAATATTGGAATAAACTCTAAACTATAGTCAAAGTCTCACCATTCCTCGTTATTTGTACATGCCTTATTCATCAATTAAGCTCGGCCATCCTTGACAACAAACTTTAACTTTATAACCACATAGCAGAGCTGTATTTAGGGATTTCCAGAATAAGGATATTATATTCTGCCCTCTATCGACAAATACAGCTGGTTCGCGAATTCTGTTACAATACACTAATTTCATATTCAATATAAAGATGAAAATAAAGCACTTACTTGATGAGCAGAGTGACCCTGTAAAACAGTCAGGACATATACATCGGAAGTTTGAACATGAACCTGTAATCTGCATACAAGTTCCTCCATTGGTGCATGGGTTATTCTCACAAGGATTTTGTACTGTGGTTTTTCAAAAATAGAGTTATGACATTATTGGGGTGTTGCTGAAAATCAACTGTAAATTAACTGCAACTTTGCACATTGTAACGCACACTTTCATTCGCGCACGGTATGCGCATTTAACAAGACGAGCATGAAACAATGATTTTGATTGGCGCATTCCGATCAACTGCAACTTGCGATAAATTGCAACTTTTGACGAACACTCTCTCAGCACTATATTTGAAATCATTTCAGTATAACTTTTGAGTTTAAAGAAATAAAAATAATCAATATTATTCAATTTTTAAAGAAAAACTTGAATGAGGAAAAGAAAAAGATGAAGAAGAAGAAGAAGAGAGGAAACAAAAAAGGCTTGATGAAAAAGAATAAAACAAAAAAATGAATATGATAGGAAAAACCAGAAGAAGGGAAGACAAGAATAGCAGAAGAAAAAAGAAGCTGAAAATAAACAATGGAAGTTTGAACATGAACCAGGAATCTGCATAGTCCCTCCATTCGTGCATGGGTTATTCTCACAAGGATTTTGCACTGTGAATTAAAAAGAATTGAAAATATAATTATGACATTAAGCAATGATAGCAATATATTTGAAATCATTTCAATCTAACTTCTATGTCGAAAGAAATGAAATCAATGAAGAATATTCATGAGCATTCAATTCTAAAACCAATAATTAAATGAGAAAAAGTAGATGATGAAGAAAAGATTAGAAACAGAAAAAGAAGAAGATGCAAAGAATGCTGGAAATGAATAAGAAAGGGAAAAGGAGGTAGAAAGGAAGGCAGGAAGAGAAGAAAACAGTCTGGACATAAACACTGGAAGTTTGAACATGACCATGGGATCTGCACACAAGTTCTTCCTCCATTCGTGCATGGGTTGTTCTCACAAGGATTTTGAACTGTGATTTAATAGATAAAAATAGAGTTACAACAACATTAAGCAATAATAGCAATATATTTGAAATCATTTTAATCCAACATGTAAGTCCCAAGAAATATAAAATTAGTAAGAAAGGGGAAAGAGGAAAAAGGGAAGACAAGAATAGCAGTAAAAAATAGTCTGAAAATAGAAGCTGGAAGCGTGAACATGAACCTGGGATCTGCATACAAGTTCTTCCATTCGTGCATGGGTTATTCTCACAGGAATTTTGCACTGTGCAATACACAGACACAGAGAATTCAATACTTGCACTCACAAATATGGAGAATAAGGTTATGATAACTCCTTAACTTATATTGTAGAATGCATTTGAAACAATATACTAGGCATTAAAAACATTTTCACTGAGAATAAATCTAAAAGTCTGTTGTGAAAATAGAATAGTTTTTCATTTCAGAAAGAAAGATAATTAGAAAAAAAAAGAGGAAGGAGAAGAAACAATAGTACCAGAGGTTGTAGAGGAAGAAGAAAAAGGAGGACTGGGAGGAGATGGAGATGAGAACAAAAAGAAAGAAAATTTGGAGAAGGAAAAGAAACAAAGCTGACAATAACTTCCTCCTATTACGGCAAGGATTGTTCTCAAGGGAAGAACATATTAAAATTGAAATTAGAATTTAAAGTATCTTTTATATTCATCATAAGTATTTTAAAGAAAATATTACGATAAAGAGAGTGTAGTGTAATAAAAGAAGCGAGGAGATGAATTATATGTAGAACAAGTAAATAAGAAAAAGAGGAAAAAAAGATGTAGAAGAATAATAGATACAAGACGAAGATGTAGGAAACAAATAAGAGGAAGATGAATAACAAGGAAAAGAACAAAATAAAAAACAAGAACAAGAACAGAGGAGAAGAACAGAACACCAAAGATGGTACTTACATATTTGGCATTGTGATCCAATATAACATCCCGTGCAATCACAAGTGTATGATAGAAATGATCCCACAACTCTTTTACAAGTGCTTTCATTTACTTACAAAGAGAATAGAAGAGTTAAAGAAAAAAATGAAGCACCATAAATGAAGAAATACAAGAAGGAGAATGAAAAGAAGAAAAAAGGGAAAATATAAAACGAAGAAGAAGAAAGAGAAGAAGAAGGAAAGGTGATGATGATGGTGATTATGATTGATTATGATTGATGATGATAAAGAAGAAGAGGAAGAAGAAACAGCACCAAAGACGATACTTACATATTTGGCATTGTGATCCAATATAGCATCCTGGGCAGTCACAAGTGTATGATAAACATGATCCCACCACTCCATTACAAGTACCTCCATTCATGCAAGGATTTGACGCACAGGGATCGACGGCTGTAATAAGAGATACAAGAAAGAGATTAAATGTAAGCTAAGATTTCTTGTAATACATTCTGTTACGATCCTACTCCCCAACTCAAAGAGTTAGGCACATGTCCACTTGAAGGATTAGTGTGTCTGCATTGTTTTGGGGAATAGTGACGCATAGTATTTACAGTGAAACTGCCAACACACTTCCCTCCGTCCAGGAAAGTTATCATGTTGAATGTTTTGTTCACTTTTCATTGAGAATGGTTAACAGAGATTCTCTATATAATCTCAGACGTTTTAACGTAATTCTTAGTTCACTTTTTTCACTTCAACAAGTTTTGCAGTTTAGTTTTAACCTGGAATTAGTCTGGAGTTAAGACAAGTTAGATGTTGTATTTCCAGTACTGGAGTATATAGTTTGCAATTTATATGATGTAGTCTTCGTCTTGAGAACTGTGAGCAGAAGCATGCTTGACTGGCTGACTCGTAAAATAAATACAACCACCAAGCAGATGATCTCTCTCTGTCTTTTCCTTATTATCAACACCTATTGAGATCATAGCTCCAGTCGGACAGAGTGATCACAACGGAGTTGTTTGGAGACCCAAGGAGCAATCAACCAAGAAAAACGAAATTCGTTGCAGAACTGTGAGGCCGATGCGAGATTCTGACAAACGTGCTTTTGGTGATTGGCTTGCCAATCACAATTGGAGCGATGTGTATGAAGAAAAGGACGTTGAGCGCAAATGTCAATTATTCTACAATGAGTTAAACTCTAGAATTGATCTCCACTTCCCATCAAAGTCCAATGGGTTACATGTATCGGACAAGCCATGGATGTCTGCCAAAATAAAACATCTAATATGCCAAAGACAGAATGCGTTTCACTCTGGTGATCCAACCTGACGCAGCATTCGCAACAAGATACAACGTGAGATCAGTAGAGCAAAGAAAGCGTTCTATGAAGACCGCGTCAAACACCTAAAACGCGAGAATCCTGCTTCCTGGTATCGGTACATCAAGCTCATGACTTCAAACAAAAAGCAGGAACTTTCTATAACTCTCCCGGACATTGATCCCTTAGATATGTCGTCAATTTCCAATGCCATAAACTCACATTTTGTAAGCATTGGAAGAGATATTTCACCATTAGATATCAGCAAGATCCCTTCATACAGACCGATCCCGCAAGATACCATACCGGTCATACAACCTTGGACCATCTACAGAGAACTGTCCAGGATTCCAGTAGGCAAGAGTGGTGGTCCTGATGGAATTTCAGCACGACTGATTCGTGAATTTGCATTGGAGCTTAGCACGCCCTTGTGTGACATCATAAACACTTCCCTTCAGCAAAGCACAGTCCCCAGTCAATGGAAGAAATCAGTTATTGTGCCCCTTCCAAAGGAAACTCCACCCTCACTACAAAAACTGCGACCGGTTGCCCTCACCGACTTCTTCGCGAAGCTCCTGGAACGATTTGTATGTAGATGGATCATGTCCGATATCTCCCCAATGATTGACTCTCAACAATTTGGGAATCGTTCTGGACTGTCAACAAGCCATTATCTACTACAACTCCTCGAATATCTGTATTCGAGAGCTGATAAGCCCGGAACTGTGACTGATGTCGTGCTTACGGATTTCTCCAAAGCTTTCGATCTGGTAGACCATAGTATTGCCATAACAAAACTGTTCACCATGGGCGCCCGACCATCTTTGTTACCTTGGGTGTGCAGTTTCCTCAATGGCCGTACCCAACAGGTGCGTTACAATGGCCACCTCTCTGGAGAACTTACTACATCAGCAGGTGTTCCGCAAGGGACATGCCTTGGCCCACTCATCTTCATGGCGATTGTCAATGATGCTCTTCAGTCATCTGAATGTTTAAGATGGAAGTACGTCGATGATTTAACTATTGCTAAATCTCACGGTTTGACCTCAACAACTTCACTGAATTCTACACTCACTGATTTTGAGCAATGGTGCACTGACACAAACATGCGTCTTAATCCATCTAAGTGCCAGCTCATGAGAGTAGTGTTCTGCCGTCGCGAAGTTCCTCCTGCAGACATCACCATCGGAGGCGAGCAACTGACGGAAAAACAACAAGTAAAATTGCTCGGTGTGGTAATTAGCAGCGATCTGCGGTGGAATGATCACGTTAACCACATAACCTCGAAGGCTGCCAAGAAGTTGTACCTACTGCGAATGCTGAATCGGTTCGCTATGCCTCAGAGTGACCTTCTGATAGTTTACACATCGTACATAAGACCTATCCTAGAATACTGTTGCGTGGTATGGCACTCTTCACTAACTTCCTATCAGGAATATCAAATTGAACGCATACAGAAACGAGCTCTACGCACAATGTTTGGATCAAGGTATGAATCCTATGAGCAGGGACTTTTACAATGTAGTCTATCTTCACTCAGAGACAGAAGAGAGAAACTTTGTCTGAGATTCGCCTTGTCATTGTCTCGGCAGCATCGTGACTGGTTGCCTGAAACTCTATCCTCACGCAGAAGTTTGAGGCACAGTAACAGGTTTCGTGAAATAAAATGCCGGACTGAAAGATACAGGAAAAGTGCCCTGCCTGATATAGTTCTAAAACTTAATCAATATGATAGTTCAAATTTGTGAAGATACTTTCGAACTCAGCTAACAGTTTTTTAAAAGCATAGAAAATGGAGACATTTAATCATTACTTTTGCTACTGATTACCAATCTCAGTAAAATAATTAAATAAAACAATACCAAAAAAGCGTGAACATTTTCAATTCATTTTTTTTTTCTCTCATGAATTTGGGATCACAAGTTAAAAATAGTCCTTGTCCAGTAAATTTCTCATTTTCTATTAATCGCTAGAGCTCGAAATTATCTATTCCCAGGTGCAATTGTTGTCAGAAATTCAAATGCGTTTTTAATTTATTTTTTTCTTAACTCATCTTTTGAAGAAATGTGAATCANATGGTTAACAGAGATTCTCTATATAATCTCAGACGTTTTAACGTAATTCTTAGTTCACTTTTTTCACTTCAACAAGTTTTGCAGTTTAGTTTTAACCTGGAATTAGTCTGGAGTTAAGACAAGTTAGATGTTGTATTTCCAGTACTGGAGTATATAGTTTGCAATTTATATGATGTAGTCTTCGTCTTGAGAACTGTGAGCAGAAGCATGCTTGACTGGCTGACTCGTAAAATAAATACAACCACCAAGCAGATGATCTCTCTCTGTCTTTTCCTTATTATCAACACCTATTGAGATCATAGCTCCAGTCGGACAGAGTGATCACAACGGAGTTTTTTGGAGACCCAAGGAGCAATCAACCAAGAAAAACGAAATTCGTTGCAGAACTGTGAGGCCGATGCGAGATTCTGACAAACGTGCTTTTGGTGATTGGCTTGCCAATCACGATTGGAGCGATGTGTATGAAGAAAAGGACGTTGAGCGCAAATGTCAATTATTCTACAATGAGTTAAACTCTAGAATTGATCTCCACTTCCCATCAAAGTCCATTGGGTTACATGTATCGGACAAGCCATGGATGTCTGCCAAAATAAAACATCTAATATGCCAAAGACAGAATGCGTTTCACTCTGGTGATCCATCCTGACGCAGCATTCGCAACAAGATACAACGTGAGATCAGTCGAGCAAAGAAAGCGTTCTATGAAGACCGCGTCAAACACCTAAAACGCGAGAATCCTGCTTCCTGGTATCGGTACATCAAGCTCATGACTTCAAACAAAAAGCAGGAACTTTCTATAACTCTCCCGGACATTGATCCCTTAGATATGTCATCAATTTCCAATGCCATTACCTCACATTTTGTAAGCATTGGAAGAGATATTTCACCATTAGATATCAGCAAGATCCCTTCATACAGACCGATCCCGCAAGATACCATACCGGTCATACAACCTTGGACCATCTACAGAGAACTGTCCAGGATTCCAGTAGGCAAGAGTGGTGGTCCTGATTGAATTTCAGCACGACTGATTCGTGAATTTGCATTGGAGCTTAGCACGCCCTTGTGTGACATCATAAACACTTCCCTTCAGCAAAGCACAGTCCCCAGTCAATGGAAGAAATCAGTTATTGTGCCCCTTCCAAAGGAAACTCCACCCTCACTACAAAAACTGCGACCGGTTGCCCTCACCGACTTCTTCGCGAAGCTCCTGGAACGATTTGTATGTAGATGGATCATGTCCGATATCTCCCCAATGATTGACTCTCAACAATTTGGGAATCGTTCTGGACTGTCAACAAGCCATTATCTACTACAACTCCTCGAATATCTGTATTCGAGAGCTGATAAGCCCGGAACTGTGACTGATGTCGTGCTTACGGATTTCTCCAAAGCTTTCGATCTGGTAGACCATAGTATTGCCATAACAAAACTGTTCACCATGGGCGCCCGACCATCTTTGTTACCTTGGGTGTGCAGTTTCCTCAATGGCCGTACCCAACAGGTGCGTTACAATGGCCACCTCTCTGGAGAACTTACTACATCAGCAGGTGTTCCGCAAGGGACATGCCTTGGCCCACTCATCTTCATGGCGATTGTCAATGATGCTCTTCAGTCATCTGAATGTTTAAGATGGAAGTACGTCGATGATTTAACTATTGCTAAATCTCACGGTTTGACCTCAACAACTTCACTGAATTCTACACTCACTGATTTTGAGCAATGGTGCACTGACACAAACATGCGTCTTAATCCATCTAAGTGCCAGCTCATGAGAGTAGTGTTCTGCCGTCGCGAAGTTCCTCCTGCAGACATCACCATCGGAGGCGAGCAACTGACGGAAAAACAACAAGTAAAATTGCTCGGTGTGGTAATTAGCAGCGATCTGCGGTGGAATGATCACGTTAACCACATAACCTCGAAGGCTGCCAAGAAGTTGTACCTACTGCGAATGCTGAATCGGTTCGCTATGCCTCAGAGTGACCTTCTGATAGTTTACACATCGTACATAAGACCTATCCTAGAATACTGCTGCGTGGTATGGCACTCTTCACTAACTTCCTATCAGGAATATCAAATTGAACGCATACAGAAACGAGCTCTACGCACAATACTTGGATCAAGGTATGAATCCTATGAGCAGGGACTTTTACAATGTAGTCTATCTTCACTCAGAGACAGAAGAGAGAAACTTTGCCGGAGATTCGCCTTGTCATTGTCTCGGCAGCATCGTGACTGGTTGCCTGAAACTCAATCCTCACGCAGAAGTTTGAGGCACAGTAACAGATTTCGTGAAATAAAATGCCGGACTGAACGATACAGGAAAAGTGCCCTGCCTGATATAGTTCGAAAACTTAATCAACATGATAGTTCAATTTTGTGAAGATACTTTCGAACTCAGCTAACAGTTTTTTGAAAGCATAGAAAATGGAGACATTTAATAATTACTTTTGCTACTGATTACCAATCTCAGTAAAATAATTAAATAAAACAATACCAAAAAAAAAGCGTGAACATTTTCAATTCATTTTTTTTTAATGAATTTGGGATCACAAGTTAAAAATGGTCCTTGTCCAGTAAATTTCTCATTTTCTATTAATCGCTAGAGCTCGAAATTATCTATTCCCAGGTGCAATTGTTGTCAGAAATTCAAATACGTTTTTAATTTATTTTTTTCTTAACTCACCTTTTAAAGAAATGTGAATCATGTTAATCAAATAATAGCACGTGTATACTTATTCTTTTTTTCTTCTGATTCGGAAGATTTTACCGGGTAAAATTCATTATTAATCAGTTATTCAAAAAAATATGCAGTTTTTCGCATTTGAGTGTATATTTCATATATGGTTCCATAATTCGTTTTGTTTGTTTTTTTACTTCAGTGGTTTATTTTTTTATTGGTAGATGAAACGCAGATTTTATTTTTCCTTCATTGTAGGTGCCTGAATTTTGCGAGTATGAAGAGGGGGAAAGAAAGTCGGGGAGAGAGTGTGAGTATGTGTGTCTGAGAGAGATAAAGATAAGGTGTGTGTATGTGTGTGTGTGTGTGTGTGTGTGTGTGTGAGTGTGTGTGTGCGTGTGTGTGTGTGTACAAGATGTTAGGGGGATATTGGTGTAGATTGTGTAGTAACGTGAATGGTGTGAATACGGCTGAAATGATGTACGCTTATATGTCCTTTTGAATGTGTGTATGAATGTGTGTGTGCGTGCCTTTATGTTTGTGTGTATGTATCCTTTTTATCTGCATTTCATGCTCCCATTTACCTTGTCCCTCTCACCATTTTTATACTTCACATGTCATTTTATCAATGTTGTATATTATTTATGTTTTACTTTGTAAATTTAAATCACAATTCAGCTATTAGCTGCAATGATTTTTATTCAATAAACCATTTATCTATCTATCTATCTATCAACACCCCTTTGTCATTAAGCCTTAACTTGCCACATGCATGTGTACAAGCTTATGCCCGAGTGCCAAATACATGTATACATGCAATCGTAATAACACCCTTTGTGTACTACTATTGTGTATATCGTACAGATTAACTCTGGAGTTGTATTGTTCTCACATCCTGCTTAGGTATTAGCAGGCTATTTTTTCATACGATAAACAGAAAACAATTTATAGAGGTGAAAAGTATCAAAGAGTTTTAAAAACCGCTCCAAGGAGCCGCACAAAATAAACTTGGCACCGGGAGTGCAGTATACAGAGCAGCTGAAGGGTAAAGTCGGTTCCACCAACAACCCGTGACAATATGAATTTAGCCAACATTTTATGGCAAAATGATTTCAGGAAGGTCACACATGTGGTTTTCAAATGCATATAACTTAGGGCATTACATTTATATGTAAATTCTAGAAGGCGCCGTGGTGTAGTGGTCATGACTCTCGCCTTTCAACCAGAGGGTCATGGTTCGAATCCCACCCTTGGCATTAATTTCCTTCAGCAAGAAATTCATCCACATTGTGCTGCACTCAACCCAGGTGAGGTGAATGGTTACCTGGTTGAAATGCCAAGTGCGCTGGTGGCTGCCGGGCTAGAGCCAGGGTAATAATGCTGCAATTGTAGGGCGCTGAGGGAACTTTCAGAGTTGATAAGCACTACATAATAGCCGTTCATTGTTATTTTTATCTGATTATAAGATATAGAGATTTAGGAAAATACTGAGTTATGAGCAAAATATTCTTGTACAGATTTATATTTCTGGAATAAAATAGAATTAGTTACAATAATGTACGAATTACAGTGAAGATGCAATAAATTAATATTTTCTTTAAGTTTGATTAGTCTTTAATTATGACATTTGATTGTGAACAGGTGGCGCAAAAAATATAATTCAAGACTGATGTAATAAGAAGCCTTAAATGATTTAAATATGACAGTTACACTTGATTTCATTGTCTTTGTTGTTATATCCCAGGGAACCAAGAGAAAAATAAGCATACCTTCGCAAAAAAACATTTCTCTAATATTGCATGACTGCCTGCAAAATACGGTATTAACTTACGTTGATCACATGTATTCCCTTCAAAACATGATTGACAGAAGCAAGAGAAATCAGTGCATGATCCTTGAGTTCTAGAACAGAATCCGCCGTTCTGACAAGGGTTTGGTGAGCACTGATCAATAACTGTAGAAATCAAAATAAAAACAAATCATGATTTAGACACACTATATCAGAAGTATTCTAGATGTCAAAAAATAGAATAGTCATCCCTACTTCGTACCGATGTATTCTCTCTCTTATTTTCTTTTTGTGCATGCCTTGAGCACCAAATCTTAGTGGATTTGGCGCCTTATATATTATTATCATTATTATCATTATAATTATTATTACTTTTATCATCATTATTTTGATTTTGCAAATTTGTGTGCCGTAAGCAGGCTTGGTTGTCGGGAAAAGAAATTTTTGGTGTATTCTGATTTTCAAAACAGAAAATTCTGTCTTTCAAAAGGAAACATCATCTGCCCCTGGTTGCTACAAATGACATTGGCTATCTAAAGGTAACTTTCTGCTTGATTTTGATTTACATTGAAGGCATTTTTCTCCTTCAAAACGGCAGGTCTACTGATTACAGTCTGTAGGATTCAGTACATCAGCATTCCTGATGATCAATAACTAGGCCCAAGGATTTGTGCCAGCCTGTGGCCCCAAGATCCGACATTGACATTGGCTTTCAAAAGGATATTTTTAAATCAGTTTTGACTGATATTGAAGGCGGTTATCTCCTACAAGCACCCACCACATTGACAAGTGTACTGGTTACACTCTACAGTATCCTGTGTACAAGTACCTCCATCGCCACAAGGGTGAGCAAGACATGGATTTATTTCTTAAAACCAGTATAAACACATATCTAACAAACTATAATCAGTTCCACAGATATATGACATTCTGTCTGAACATCACTGTGAGCAGAAAGGTCTAAAGAATAGGACAAATTAAACAACTCCATTTAATAGCCTCATGATCACTAAGGAAATCATCTTCCCTATTTATTCACTGAGAAGGTGTAACATTTGTTTAACTCTTCTCATCAGAATAAAAGGGAAAGAATTTTTTTTCTGTGCATCTGGCTATCATAACTGCTTGAATATGAGTTGTTTACTTTGTCAAGATCATTTCCTCCTTATGCTCTAAGTGCCTGGAACATATACCAGCATTGACTTTTGAAAGGAAACATTTTTCTTTATTTGGACGTACATTGAAGGCAGTTTCCTCATTTGAAGCACCCATCACATTGGCGGGTGTACTGGTTACACTGGACAGGATCCTGTGTACAAGTACCACCATTCCCACAAGGGTGAACAAAACAGGGGTTTATTCCTCAAATCAATCTAAACACATACCTGCCAACCTAAAGTCAGCGACTGAGCCCCTAGATAATACACTGGTATTGGCTTTCAAACAATATTATAAAATTAATTTTGACTTACATTGAAGGCAGTTTTCTCCTTCAAAGCACCCATCACATTGGCAGGTGTACTGTTCACAGACGACAGGATCCTGTGTACAAGTACCTCCATTCCCACATGGATGAGCAAGGCATGGATTTATTACTGTCAACAAAAAAAATAAACATACTCTTTAGCAGTTTGCCAATATGCTGTCGACACCTGTCTTGGTTTAAATAATTACAAGCTTCTGTGTATTCTGTCCTCACGAAAGGAAGTCTAAACTTACAAAGCAAACAAAAAATTGGTCGCATATATTTTAACAGTCTTTGGGAGAGCATGTTGCCAAATGAAGGTTGATGTTGACATAAAAATGTGTGATATTGAGTGCTACTGAACAGTGGCACCTTAATCTTTTTAAATAAATCCACCTATGATGTATATGCAATAAATCTCTTCTGTAATCAGTTGTTTGCAGAAGTCTTATTCTTTCTGGCAATTTAACAATGATATAGGTCATTCAGATCCAATTCAACAATGAAATAGGACATTCACATATTTCTCTGAGACAAACGATCCTACCACTAATAATATCATTATAAGGTGAATTATTCACATTTTCTTAAAGGTACAGATCACATGCCTAACAGAATGTGTTTTCCTTTTCATTTGATTTGCAATCAATTTTAAACGGATTACAAACTTATTTCACCACCTCAGATATCATGTTATTGGATTTTATTTTCATAGTCTATGATGTCACAAACAAATATACAGGCACAGGACTGGTATATTGAT
>BQKZ01005726.1:8362-39568 GCA_036244855.1 Temnopleurus reevesii | reverse complement strand
TCATTTAATGGAGTGTACAACTGAGAGCAAAAAAAAGATACCAGACGTTTTTGCTTAGGTTTTTAAAGAATTTGTTTTGATTAAAGGTGTACTATTTTAATCTAACTTCCATTGTGCTGAAGGTTTTTTTTAAATACCTTTATCTCTTGTATTATTCATTATCTATTCTTTCCACTAACTTATTTAATGTTTTGAACAATAAAACACAGAGTTAGTGCACCTGTGCAGTAGTTACCACCCCATTGTTTATTTTCTGAAAAACGTTCGCTTAACTATTTATACACTTGAAAATGTTCTCTTTGAAATTAACAATTAAAACATGATTGTCACAATAGAAAATGTTGAAGGATTATAAACTCAAGATCGAAACAAAAGCAGAACAAAGAAGTTTGTTTTTTCCATTACGACATGATAACTGCTCAATCCTGCTTCAAACCATCTTGGGTAGATCTTGAGTGGTAGAGAGCAACCACATGAAAAAAAAAATGATAATAAATGAATGGATGAAGAATAATGCCTAGACTGATGTTATGTTTGCAATCTTTGTGACCATTCCCCAATACTCTGGGCAGGAGGAAATTGTTCGTATTATATTTAGTCATGATAACAATAATAATAATAATAATAATGATTTATAATTTATAATTAGTAGATATCATTCACAGAACACTAAAACAAAGAGTACCATAATAGTGCAAAAAGTTCCATCTCTTGTCTTGATAGTGGTATTCAGCCCCACTCTAATTTGAACCTTATTTTGATATATCACCATGTAGTTATCATTCAGATTCAGATACATTTATCATTGTACTGATTAGATAAATTAGATGAAAACTGGGCCTTCATCGTTTATGTTGGGCATCAAGAAGTGGACCATCTTTATTATAAATGAATACACTTTTATCTCATCCCAATTCCATGAAATTAATTGTTTGTTCTGTTGAGAGAGGGAAAAAATCTGCCAAAGAAATTTAGGATTAATTTATTCAAATTAATATAATGAAGAAATGGTTGGGTCTCTTTCAAATTGTCAGTCTGTAGATAAGAACAAGATACTTTTTTTTAGGAGGGGGGTTGTTGGGGGGAATGGTTGAGATTATTCATGTTAGAATCTTCCTTTCCCACAATTGAAAGATTAGTCCAGCAATTTCCAATGCTACAGTGCAAGTTCTTTTTAAGTGCCTAGTCAAAGAATGTCCAAATTTCTTATTGACTAAAAAAGTTCAATCATTTCTTTAATACAAAACAATGTTGAATTACATCCCTAACTTGGCCACTTCTCCTCCCTCTCTTTCTCACAGCAAATTGCATCGCAGGTTGCCCTACAGGCAGCCCAGCAACACCCGATGTTGCAGCCACATTTGATGCAACAGCAACATCATCACCACCAACAACACTCTACACATCCCAAGGTCCCAGACACAGGAGGCGGAGTCAACACCATCCTCCGTGTCATCGTCGAGAACGTCACATACCAGATTACCGTGGAAACGCTTCACGAGATCTTCAGGAAGCATGGCACCGTTTTGAGGATTGTAACCTTTGTCAAGAGCGGTAAGGCTGAAGGGGATTTTTCTTTCTAACTTCAAAATTATAAAGCAACTATGAAAAATAATATTATAATGCAAGGTAATATTGTATCAGGCAACCTCAAACGGGATCTGACAAAATAATTTTTTATTTGAGCTGAATTTATGCCTGCCGTAGCCCATTGATAGGTAATTACTGATGGATATAAGAGACTCTTGTTTTAATACCCATACTTCTTTTTCACTTTCCATTTGATAATTCATTTTTTGTTCTTGTTCGATCATACAGGTCAGTTCCAAGCCCTTGTACAGTTCGCAGATGCATCACAAGCGTCCTTCGCTAAATTAGTAAGTACACGGTTGATATGCTGAAATTTTTGGAAATATTACGACATTACATTCGTTTCCACTTGGTATGATGCCCATAGACTTGTGGACAATGGTCTTTCAAAAGCATGAAAATGTATAGATATATCTGAAATTCAGTGAATTTGGTAAGAATTTGAAATAGTATTTGAAATCTATGGGAGGGGTTTTATATATTTTGTAGGATTTTTATACCTTTCCTTCAGCACACCAAGCTGTAGAGAAAAATGTAGAATTCCAAAGCAGAAATACATATCTCTGCAAAGTTTTGTTGAAATTTCCTAAATGAACAGGTCAATGTCTTTTACAGTATGAGGACATGACCATATTTAGGTGAGATGTCTGAAAATGAAAATTTAGCTTTAACCACTTTTCAAAATTCAGACTATGCATTGTTTTAGCTAGTTGCACATGCAATTAGCTAACATGCACACATGGTGTTATTTTGAGTGTTATTAATATTGTAATTGGAAATATACAAGCATCTACATTGCTCATAAAAGTGTTAACTTACCTATCTACGCCTTATATACATGTACTGCATAGCTGATAGAAGAGAAATGAAGATATATATGTGAGCAAAAATGTTTGTAATTCTCTTCATAATTGATGATCATTCTTTTGTTTGTTTCTTTGCAGGAGTTAGATGGAAAGAACATCTACAACAACTGCTGCCAGCTCCGCATCGACTTCTCAAAGCTCACCAACCTCAGCGTGAAGTACAACAATGACAAGAGTAGAGATTTCACATGCGACCTACCGCAGGGAGATGGGCTCACAGGGGTAGATCCTAGTACTGCTGCCATGTTAGGTGAGAAATCCTTAGACAAGGGCATTAGGAAAGATTTCTTTGTGTCATTATGCTGTTGTTTTATAAATAATATACAATGACAAGAGTAGAGATTTTACATGTGACCTACGGCACGGCGATGGGCTCACAGGGGTAGATTCTAGTACTGCTGCCATGTTAGGTGATAAATCCTTAGACAAGCGCATTAGAAAGATTTCTTTGTCATGATGCTGTTGTATTATACAACAATGACAAGAGTAGAGATTTCACATGCGACCTACCGCAGGGAGATGGGCTCACAGGGGTAGATCCTAGTACTGCTGCCATGTTAGGTGAGAAATCCTTAGACAAGGGCATTAGTAAAGATTTCTTTGTGTCATTATGCTGTTGTTTTATAAATAATATACAATGACAAGAGTAGAGATTTTACATGTGACCTACGGCATGGCGATGGGCTCACAGGGGTAGATTCTAGTACTGCTGCCATGTTAGGTGAGAAATCCTTAGACAAGCGCATTAGAAACATTTCTTTGTCAGGATGCTGTTGTTATATACAACAATGACAAGAGTAGAGATTTCACATGCGACCTGCCGCAAGGCGATGGGCTCACAGGGGTAGTAGATTCTAGTACTGCTGCCATGTTAGGTGAGAAATCCTGAGACAAGCTCATTAGGAGAGATATTTTTGTATTAGTGTTGTTGTTTTATCGATAATATAAAAAATTAAGAAACACACCATTTGTAATGCACCTATCTATTCAGTGCAAAGACTATTCTGAGGTTCAGACGGATAAGAAAAGTTTATTGCCTCCCTGCCCCTTGCACCCCACCCCTGCCTCATTTTTAAACGTGTTAGGTTCATAGAAGGTTCATATAAATCCCAATACCCTTTTGTGTGCTGCTCCAATAAGTTCCAGTGGAATTCTGTTTGCATAGGTGCTTGTATACAATTTGGTACATTTGGGCCCTTTTTCCTTGGCAATCTTAAAGTTAAGCTCAGCCCTCCTTCCATACAGCTATAAAACGGATGTGTAATTTTATTTTTTAAACCCCTTAATATTCCTGCATATGTCCCCTTGGCCTTCCTCTTCGCCTCCCCCGTGCGCTGTGTTCCCAGAATGTACAGCTAGTCCCACCCAGAAGCTTTCAAGTTGTCTATGGAATTGAGGGTACTATCCCCTTTTCTGTAAAAAGAAGTATCTTCAGTTTATAATGATATAGGAACTGTCAAATAGTTTATTTGCCATATGGCTTCCAAAATGGTATGATGCCCATAGAATCACACCTAAATATATATAGAGATATTTCTATTTTGTTGCTATTTTGTGTTATATTTTCAAATGTTCATAAGTTTAGCACAATATCTTCATTTTATCTCTTATGATTATATTCGGAGATTAAATAATTATTTGAAAGGAAGATTGCATGAAGTTTGAATGTTGTTTTAATGTTATGCAAAATAAACTCATATTTTTATTTATTAGTAATCCCAATTTGAATGTGCATGATACAAGTTTTAATAGCATGCTAACATGTTGGTATATAGTTCAGCATATCGCTACTCAATAACAAGAAGATGATATTAATACCACTCATGATTATAATTAAAATATTCTTCATTGAAATAACAGTTTAGTTTATCATGTAGTAGGAAAAATGCATGAAATGCCCCATTGTTTGTTAACGTTCATTTACATGGCATATTCTGTGGCATGCACAGAGCGCGTAGAGAAATACTTCGTAATTAATAAGCGCTATATAAATGTAGTGTATTATTATTATTATTATTATTAGCATGTACACAGATTGAATTTTTCAATTTTAGATATTCTGAAAGCCTTTCTATCCAGAGCCCAATAACCTTCCCATTTTCCATAACTCGATAAGTATTAAAAAGGGAATAAAAAAGGAGCAAATATTTCTGAAAGATTCTTCTAACCATTTATTGCCAATTTTTGCACAAAGAAGCAACAATTTGGCAACAAATCTTACATTTAGGCCTGAAAATCAGAGGGAAATTATGTGAAAAAAATCTCCACATTGAACGTTGCTGAGTTGCGGATATTTTTCACTTATAGGATTCACTTGTTGATGAGTTTTTGCTACTTCTAATGGGGATGCTCATCGAATTATGAAAAATAGTCTTGAACATTATTATTCGCCTACAATTTTTCGCTGATGACATTAATATATTTCTAAAGGGTATCTCATTTGTTTGCCAACAATACTGATTCACTACAGCACGTTCCTTTTACCTGCCCTCGGATAATAACTTTCATCTTTCGTTCACGGTGCGCAGACGGGAGGAAAAAACCTGGAAATTTGTTAGCGAAAGCAATTCATTACCCACTCCCTCAACCGTTTCTTCCAATCTCTATTTATAATTCATAAAGTCTGGTATCGATGGAAGCAGTAATGGAAGTACAAGCGTCATTGTCTGCGCCATTTTGTGCATGCAACTCTGTACTTCTCAAGGCTGACAAGCAATCACCCTTTTAAGTCCTCCCTTTCTAATTAGAAAATTTTTCTCTCTAAAAGTGGAATATTGGTCGTGGTCCATTGCATGGCCGTTACTATCACAACCATCGTGACGCGATGGATGGATCTGTGGGATGAAGTGGGATGTGCAAATTGGCAGTGGTCTGCAGTGCACCACATGTTGTATAAGCTTACTCCCACGTTCAACTTTTTCACATCCATCCCCCGCCCTACACACAACATGTTTGAATATACACTAGTAGCACCATTCTAGAAAGATACTTGTTATTTCTCTGAAATGATGTGAAAATACCCACCTCTCCCTCCCCCTTAAAAAAATAAATAACAATAATCACAATTCAGTTAGTATAATAAATGTTCAGTAGTTATTAGGTTACCAGCTATTGTCAGATTCAATGAAACTATGATAATAAATGTCATTGTAATTGGAGCTGTAATGCATGCTGAAAAGGTGACAAAATCCTGTCCGCCCATATGTATCACATATACTTATCAGTGTTTAGTGAATTTCCCAATTTGAATGCGTTGGCATACATATATATACGTATTTGATGTGTTCCGTCACAAGATAGTTGAGCCATGATTATCTGCATGGTTCAAATTGATCATTGAAATGTTAGGACAAAAAGAAATTGGACAAATAAGCAGTTTCCCATTGAAGCCCTCATAATGGTTCGAGCACAAAAGTGCAAGGTACATCCCAGTTATTTTGCACAGAAATGTAAAACAGATGTCAAAACATGTTTGCTGAATGACAGGGAAGCTCCTTTAATTTTACTTTTAGTGCCATTGTGAGAGCTTGGATGGGGTGTTGTTTACTTCATCCAGTTTCTTTGGTGTTTGACTTAATTTTTACTGCTTGTAGAATGCTTGGTCCTTGAATATATTATTGAATGTTTATTTTTGTTACTTTATATATTGTATAAATGATTTCATTAATAACTCAATATCAGGTTCATTTATTGTGGACGACATTGTAAAAATTTGCGTGTGCATTTTGCTTGTTTTTCACCACCTTCATTCTTCGCTGTCTCTGTTGCTTTGGTGTCTGTCATGGTAAGAGTAGTCCTGCAGTGTTTGCCAAAGTCCAACATAGCAACAAGATCTATTCCGATCCCCAGGGGGACAAGAAACCGGAATTAACCCTGAAAGGATGAAGAAAGATCTTAAAAAATGGAGTTTAATGTGTGGTAGATGAATGAATCTTCGGAGGATATCAAACAAAAAGTTATAACTTTTATTTACGAAAGCAAAGTATCTCTTCAGATTCTAAAGACACTCGGTAAAGCAAAAAATGCCTTCCAATGGATCACCACATTGCAGGACTATTCTTTGCATCGCGCACATTGCATTACGACACCCCGCCCCCTCCCCCCAAACAAAACCCCGCCCACCCGTACTTGTTTTGATGCCATACTCATGCCATGCCAAATCATTTATTAACACACTGTGTTGTATGTTCCCTGTGTATTCCCGCGATCGTTTTCTAGGACTTGGTGGGGCTGCTGGTCTTATATCGCCTTACGTCACTGGGCACGGTCTGCCCTTCCCCGGCACCACGCCGGTTTCACTAGCAGGATACCAACAAGCAGGTACTTGGTTCAAATAATAATCAATTGTGTCTTTCTCTCTCTTTTTATCTCTTTCTCGCACGAAATTTTGCTACCATCGTCTTTTATACTGGGCCTTTGATCTTTCTTTCGACTAGAAAAGGGGCTTCTCTTTTATCTTTCTCTCTCGTACGAAATCTTGCTACCATCGTCTTTTATACTGGGCCTTCGATCTTCCTTTCGACTAGAAAAACGAGCCTCTGGTCTTTCTTTTTTGATTCTGCTGTGGGCTTTCAATTTCCAATGAGCTCTTGTTTTCAATCACTGTTATCTACCTCTCTTGCATAGCTCATACGTTTCTATTCTTCAATTATAAAGGGCCTTTGATCTTTTCTTTTTTTACTTTGCTGTTGGCTCTAAATTTGAAATCCGTAGTCTTCAAACTCTCTTCTCCTTCTATTTAGCACATTTTTCGTATACTACTTAGAAAAAGCTCTTTCAGCTTACTTTTGACATTTTCTCGTTCTCTCTCACACAACTATTACTTTCCTGTAAACTTGTATACAATAGAAAAGGGCCTTTGATTTTTCTCTTCAACTTTGCTTTTGGCTCTAGATCTCCAGACTAGAATCTCAAGTCTTCTTTCATCTCTCTTTTTTTCCATTTCTCATTTTCTATACCTCATGTTATGTACAAAAACTGGCATTTGATCTATCTCGCTCGATCTCTCTCTCTCTGTCTTAAACTTTGCTATTGACATGCTTCTTCTTAATTCTTTACATTAAGCAGTGTCTGCTCTACTGGTCCTAGATTAAAAAAAAGACAAACATCACAGCAGGACTTCCTTTTGAATCTTCTGTTGACTTTGGATCTTCATTTCTGTTAACTATCTTCTCTCATTCTCTATCTCCCGTCCTCTCTCTTCAGTACACTTGGTTTTTCTCATTGTCTGCCATATGTTTTGAAACATAGAAAAGGGGCTTTTCATCTTTATTTCATGGACTTGATAGCCTTCATCTTTTGCTTGAGGCCTGACTTCTTCATTTTCAAATCTGCTGGAATTTTATGGTCCATTTTGCTGGTTACTGGCTTTTAACTGGCTTATTAGCTATCTTACGACTTGCTTGTGACAATGAGGAATGTAGCCGTGTAGTCCATGGTGATGCAGTCATTTTGCTATTACACCTATCAAGTTGAATGCCATTGGATTTGTATGTTAGCTGGACCTAAGGATATGCAACATTCTTATCTCATTTCAATCTCTTGTTTTTATTCCTTTCATTTGATGTGCGTGTGTTTGTTTGTTTGTTTGTGTGTTTATGTATGTTGAATTGTTCTTGTAGCTAGACTTTCCCTAATTCATCACTCTAATTCACTCAAGATCTTTCTTTTCTTGCAGATCATGACTAGGTTGATGTGCTTATCTATTCTGATGAACAATCACTTCTATATTTCGTAGCTTTCATATTCTCTCTTTTAACTTAAATAATATCTTTCTCTTTTCTAGCTTGCAGTCTTCTGAACAATCTGCCCGTTCATCTTTCTATGAAGATCCATGATCATTCTTCTAACTCGTGTTTTTTTCTTCAAAAATCATGGAAATACATTTTAACCTTCATATCTTCATTTCAGTTTACTTTCAACTATTTATGTCATATTTGTCTGATTCCCTTTTATTTGTGGGTCTTCTTTGTGAAAAGAATGAATGAGATTGTTCAACAGATAATGAAGTAAAAATTCAATCAATATATATTTAGAAGTTCAATCTATTGATAGATTGATGAATGATTAGAATGTCGGGAGATGGGATTTATGATATCTTAATTAGTTATTGATTGACCCAAATCTTTAGAAAGTCTATATTAAAATAAATCATTGTCTGTTTGATGCACTCATTCTTTTCCTTTTTGTCTGTAATCTATTGTCAATTTAGTTTTATGTATTTATAACTTCTTTTTGATTTCATCTGTCATTCTGGTTGAAGATTTCTTTTCTTATTCTCTCTATATTTTTCCATCTTTTTATCCACTTTGTCATATCATTCTTTTTCTACCCTTTATCCTGTCGCTCCATCCCAATTTATTCTTTATTGAAATGGGTTGAATATTTCTACTTCTCTTGTAGACGCAGACTATTATATGTTCCTTCTCTTCATCTTATACTTCTTCAATTCATACTGTCGATATAGTTCATGATTTCTTCTTACATGTAAATTTTATAACCTTACATGTATTTTCATTCTATTTTATGTACTCTCATTTATTGTCTGTATTTCAGGCGAATATATCAAAGATATCTTGTGTCTTCTTTCCTCATGACATAAAACTTGTTTCATAATTTCTTGTTTTATTGTTTCATGCTTCACATTTCCTTATTGTATCATGTACTGTATGCTCCAGTAATCGTTTTCCATTCAGATATTAAAGGAATTTTGAAAATATGATTTATACTGGGTTCTGTTGATCAGGAGACCATTTCATGAAACTTTGTCAGCGACAAAATTAGTCAGCGGAGACAAATCCAGTGAAATCCTTGATTCTGATTGGCTTAAAACCACTGCTGCTGACAGTTGTTATAGCAACTGTCGGAAAATCCGCTCTTGTTGCACTGACTAATTTTCATGAAATGGCCCCCAGATGTACTTGTTTGTTCTAATTTACCAAAAACTGTTCTACAAAAACGGTTGGATACATTCGTTTTATTCCTAAAGCTCTGAATGTGTTGGACCTTTAATTCCTGGTTTTGAATTATTTACAGGGTATATCCATTTGCGAGTAAAAATCAATGCTTGGTTAAGTAAATGTGTTCAGGTTTTTAAATATATCTGATTTTACAGACTAGATTTTTGAGATATTGTGGCGATCGATTGATCTGAAAAGTATTTATAAACTGATTTCAATTGTCATTGTAATGTGATGTGCATCACCTATTCCATATCACGGGGGTATTTCAATGTGCATGTATGAAGTATGTTCTAGCAGTTTAAAAAATAAAGCCCAAATTCTGTTACACAAGTTTTCAATTTTTCCCCAAAAAAGAAAAAAAGAAAAAAGAAAGCTAGAATTCAATCCAACCTGCCAGTTCATCTTAAGTATGAAACATTTAGACAATTCAGAAGTTTACTTTTGGCTAATCAGAGCTGTAATTGTTTTTGATAAATGTCGTCATTATTCCCTATGAAATTTTGTACTTTGTAGTGGAATATATATTAATCAATCTGTTATCACAACTTTGCCACAAGCAAGCTAATTTTTTTAATTAAATGTGTATGCTTTGTGTACTATCCATCCTTTGCTGTAACCTTTGAACTTTGACCTCTCCTTCCCTTGCTTTTTATCTGTAAATTTTAACTTTTCCTTCCCTTGCTTTAACCTATAAACTTTGACCTTTTGTCTTGCATGCATTTCCCCCATCATGCTCTACCTTATAAATATGCCTATAAATCATTGGTGTTGTACTGCTATCACTTACAGAGTAATTATTTTCCTTTCTATTTGAAAATATTTTATATTAAATGATTTTTGTAATGAAGATGTAGAAAGGAAAATATTTTGAATTAGACCCTGTAAAATGTCGATTGTTTTTAATAATGTTTTGCATTTTGAGATTGAACAATTTGAGCTTTTTATCATTATGAAGATATTGTTCTTGTTCAGTAAAAAGTAATGTTCAGTTAAATTTAACAAGAAAATTATTCCCCATCCACGATAAAAGATTGATTTTTTTTTTGGGGGGGGGGGAATGATTTATAGAGCCCCTTTAACCCCAATTTTACTACATGAAGGCCCAATTTAGCTCCCCTGAAACTCTCATTGAAATGTATGATGTATGAATTGGGGGTGTCTCTCATTCAATAATGAATATTTACGCCTAGAGAGCCCCTCGGAGAGCTATTTATAGTTCCCCAGCAAATTCTTAATTTCATTCCATGACTCATGTTAACCACTCTTGTTGTTTGTTGCACAGGTGGTGTGCCTGGTTTCCCTGCTGGTCTCTCTGCCTTACCACAAGCTGCTGCAGCCGCTCAGGCCGGCCTTAGACTGCCTGGCATGTACATGCAGACTGGCACATCGGTCATCCTTGTTAGCAATCTAACCCCAGAGGTAAGGAGTGTAAAAAAAAGAAGGGGATAGAGAAGGGGGAGGGGCGTGGAGTGAAGTGGAATGGAGGGGGAGGGTAGAGGGCAAATGAAGAGGAGGAGGAAGGTGGTTGGGAGAATGGTTTAAGTCTGCCTGGCATATAGATACAGACTGGGACATTGGTCATCTTTGACATCTCACACCAGAGATAAGGGGGGAAGGGGAGATCGGAAAGGGGATATCGAAAAGGGGATAGGGTGAAGAAGAGGGAAGAGGCCTAACCCTGCCTGGCATGTACATGCAGACTGGCACATCAGTTATCCTTGTTAGCAATCTAACTCCAGAGGTATGGATTCTCGACACAGGAGGGGAGGGGTATGGGTAGAGGTGTAGGGGAGGGAGAGGGGGATGGGGGAGGAAGAGGGAAGGGGTCTGTGACTGCCTGGCATTTACATGCAGACTGGCACATCGGTCATCCTTGTTGGCAAACTCACGCAAGATGTAAGGAGGAAGAGGAGGAATTGGTAAAGCGGGAGAGGGGCCAAGAAAGCTTAGCTCAGAAACCTCATTAGCAATCTCATGCCTTAGGTAAACAATTCAAGTGATCAATGGAGGAGAGAAGGGAAATAAAATGGAAGGGAGAGGTGAAATTTTGGAGAGGAAAGAGGAGGGAAGAGTGGGAGAGGAGGTCCCTAAAACTACACATCATGCACATGCAGACTTGGACAATGGTTATTCTTGTTAGCAATTTCATACAGAGGTAAGGAAAATAACCTAAGATGGAGGCGATGTAAGGGTAAGAAGGGTGGGAGTATGGCATGGCTATCACATGCAAGCTAGAACTTCAATTTTAGAATGATAGTAAGATTCAATAAACTTAGTTGCAGATCAGATCCAGTGAGATGGAAAGCTTGGTGACTTCTTCATTCTGCTAATTGTATCGACTAACAATATAGGGAGATAAATTTAGTTAGGAGAGGAAAGAATAGTACATAAATAATGCAGCTTCACTTCTTCTTTTCCAAAATGTATGCTCTATATCGTAGTTATTTACGAGTTATTTTTACCTTATACCCTCTCTCATTTTCCCTGTCTTTTACCCAATCTACTTCAAATAAAAAAGCGTGATGAATTTCTTTGCTTTTTCAGTTTAATATCTATTTCAGTGGGATTACAGTAATCCTTTGCATTATGTTTACTTCATATTTCTAAACTGTGCATAGACTATAAACAACGTTTAGAATAAAAGTATATTGTTTAAGAATTTATCAATTTTGGAATATCTGGGGGGTGTTTCATCAAGATTTGTCGCAGCGACAAGGCATCATTTTACGACAGTTCCCATAGCAACTGTCAGCGATAGTGCTTTTCATCCAATCACAATCAAGGAATTTGTCAGCGCTGACTAATTGTCTCTGTGACAAATCTTGATGAAACACTGCCCCGGTATTCACTTTTTCAGTGGAAAATATCTTCAGTGTCCATTTAATGTATTCGTCATTGAAGAAATAATTGTCTAATTTATAAAAGTGTTTTGTATAGACAATTATTTGACTATGTATATGAGGTCCATACCTTTATTAAGGATAAAGGGTAATTGGACCCTGCATGGTATATATTTTCCTGAACAGATAAATGCTATTTATTTCTTGGTGCTAGGTCTGCTTACCTCTCTCAAGATGTATTCAAACTCAGTCTGATGTATATGATCAGCAATTTCCCCTTTCATCATTTCAGCCTGATATTTTTTTACTTTCCAAATCCAAATTTCAGCATCTTTAATGATCTGTATCTCCTTTTTTTTACTTAAAAGAGAAGGAAAAAAAATGAAAAGGAGGAAAATGGCCTTTCAAGCAAGTTTTCTATTTGCCCTGCTGTCAAAACATCCCTAGCAATAAATTATGAATGAAATAGCAATTCTTTCTCACTTACAAATTTGAATTGAAAGTGACTTGAAATACAATTGTAGTCGTTCATAACGTCACCACTCACAGCTAGGGTCGTTTTACCTCAGTGGCAATTTTTCAACCATGTATATGTATAATTATATGTATATATTTTCTCATATATTTTTTTTCAATATAAATTTTGAATTCACATTTATCTTCTCTCTTTCTTTCTCCCTCAAAATAAAAAACCTCTGGTCTGTTCTTCTGTCGATCTTCATCCGTTCTGTCGATCTCCATCCGTTCGCTGTGCCCTACCTACGCTGTTGCATCCTTCAACCTCTGCATATAGCTGGTCACGCCTCAGGCTCTCTTTACCCTTTTTGGTACGCACAACATTATTCTATCAATTTTCTAAATGGCCGATCCATAAAAAGTGCCGTGTCTGTAAAGCCCCAGTCACATAGGGCCCCGAAACCAACACGATTGAACATGACTCTTTGTTTAAGTACTCATATAACTACCTCGGAACAAACAAAGTGTCATGTTGAATCACGTTGCTTCCAGGCTTCTTTGTGACTGGGGTAGTACTGAGATAGTGGTGCATAACTTGACAACCATTCCACAGAATTCCTTGAAATTTAATATGTTTGGCATTAATAGTTTCTGCTATCTACTTTTAAAAGGTCAATGGAAATTAATGGAACAGTTTTCAAGAATTGCACCATTGTTATGTAATGGAGATGACACTTTTTATGGAAATTCCAGAATATTTTGTAGAGGTATCGTTAAGTTTGGGCTCTGTTAGAATGCCTCAAATCGATGCTAAATTTGGTAATAAACATGTTTCGTGATTCTGGCTGTTGTAGAAAATAAATACAGAATTGAATTACACTCATGATTGTTCAACATGACAATAATATTACCATATGTGCAAATTATTATTTGAGGAATTTTATGACAGATCAGAAAATGGGCTCTGTTAGGCCATAAAGAGTTTTCATGTGACTATAAATCTAAGAAATTTCAATATATACACTATTTTATCTCTATCGAACACTTAGTTTTTCTTGACAAAATAAATTATCTGGATGTATGGATTAATAACTCAAAAATTACTTTCAATAATTTTATTCTTGAAATTTGATTCCATGCCAGATTTTGAACAATCTTTCATATTATTGCCAAATTTACCATGAGTTATGAGCATTCTGCAATGGACATGAGCTGTAATCAGGCCTACATAATGATTTCCTTGGTTAAAGAACAGAAAACTCTATAGGAAGGAGAAAGCTTACCATATCTATTAGCACTTGACCTTCTCTCAAAATTGTCAGTATGTGGAGACTTTCAGTCATGTATTTTTCATAGGGTGGTATAGACATAGGGGCTTGTCCATTGTGAACTTTCACTTTTTTTTCAGTAGGTTGGTAAGGCCTTCTGGCAAGCACATTTGTTATAGATGACTAGAATATGATGAGCTGATATGAGTGGAATAGTTATCTAGACAATTTAATTAGCAGAACATAGCGCAAAGAAATCATTTTTATTCTGACACAATAATTAAAACTTGAAAGTATTGGTACTGTTCTTTTGCGCAAGCATTATTTCAAGATTGGGCTCAAAGCCTTGCATGGTTTTTGTGTTATTGTAATTTAAAGCATGATAATGAAATTGAATAGGTTACATTTTATGTAGTGCTAGATGTCTGAAATCTGTGCTCAACATTTTTGCTTATGTGTTTGCTCTATATGTGTGTTTCTTTATTCTGATAATAAGTTTATTTTTTATATATATATGTATCTCTTTCTTGTTTTCTAATCGATGTACATATTTATTAAATTAATTCTATGTGCCTTTTTCAGCTTTCATTTTTACAACCTTTATTAACCTTCAATGCATGTTTGTTAAAAAAAAAATTTGTATTGATCTCCCTGGAATTACGTCAGTATTTGAATAACTAATGAAGGAACTTTTAAAATTACTAAAGCCTGATATGACCTTCGAGCACCACTTTTTTTATACATTCTATTTTCTGCATGCAATATTTCTCACTGACAAAACAATTTCTAGTGTACTTTCTATTTTTCTATTTTAACATCTCTTTGAAAACTAATCTAAATTCTGCCTCAAAGTCCTTCAATTGACTTCTAAAATGATTATATTTTCCTATAGGATTTGTTTCCTGCATGGCTTTCAAGCATATTAAGTTCCACAATTTTTTTCTCCTTTTCAATTTATAGTCTTATATCATTTCATTCTGAAGATAATTATGAAATGGCCTGAAATATGCACTCACACAATATTCAAAACAATTAATATTCTTGTGCATGATTGTTCCTTATCTTTGACTTTCTCTATGAAATTTTGAATGTGTGAAAAATATTTTTAGAAGTAAGTGTTTTTGTTGCATGCAGTGTCTTCATAAACCTGCTTAGACCTGTATGATTTGTAAAGATTTATTGTGAATGATAGTTTGCAAAACCGTATCAAAGCAAATGATATTATCAAAGATTTTTATTAGGATTAAACGATCAAAGTGATGAAGTTTTCGAATTGCATTGGAAATGAATGTGACAATTTTTATTTCTAAAGCCTCAGTCGCATAGAGTCCCAGAAGCAACACGATTGAACATGAATCTTTGTTCAGTCTACATTAACTTCCTTCGAACGAAGAGTCGTGTTCAGTCAGGGCTTCTATGTGACAGGGGCATTAAAAAAATTTGGAGCTTTTAAAGGCGGGGCGACATGACGACCAGGGCGTGGCTAACTGGCCGCAGCTATTTTGATTACGAAGCCTTTGGCGAACAGGAAAATTATGGCATTTTTAACCTGGAATGGCGAGCGAGCAAGTTATATTTCGCTAGCTCGCATCTCGGCAATGCGTATCTTACATTTGTAGCAAAATGGACGCTGAAGAAGGAAAAAATCGAAGCTACACGCGGCGACATCATGGATCGGAAATTCTTACGAAGTTTTCCGTGTGCGTGAGCTTGGCAAGGTGCGTAAGCAAGGAAATTTCAAATATCGTTGTTGCCAATACGCAACACGCCGTCCGTGCGTGCTCGCAACCGGAAGTCCTGTCTCTCATGACGGACTGGCTTTAATAGTTTGTGTATGGTCTGTTGAGAGTGTAAGACCCTGAACACTGAAACCCCCACTTGAAATAACCAAATATGGTTGTGGTTCTAGAACAAGCTATTAAAGCAAACTTTTTACAAATCATATAGTGCTTAAGTCGGTTTTATGAAACCCTTTTTAGAAACCACCTTCCCTAGACTTATCCATTTCCCCCCTCCTCCTCTTCTACTTCTCACAACGCTTCATTTCTTGGGTTATTCCATTACTCTACAGGGGTGTACGGTGATGTGCAACGAGTGAAGATTCTCTATGACAAGCGAGATAATGCCTTGATTCAGATGAGTGATCCCAACCAGGCGCAACTAGGTATGTTGTACTGTAATAGACCTCCCAACCATTAGGAAATTTTTAGGAAAGAATATGAATTTTTGACTATTCTGAGAGAGTTTCATTGACATTACAGAAGAGTTTTTCTATTTCTCTTGATAATTCTACCACACAGAATTAGGGGAAACATGATTTCTTTCCTCTTTTTCAGAAAATCATTCCTCTTTTTCTGTCATATGGTTTGAGGGGCCTGCTGTGAACACTATTTCTTCCTCATACATTTTTTTCGAATGTGTGTGCAGAATGCTCCAATTTTTAATCGGTCTGGCCCTCATTTTCAATCAATAATATAGATCTTTTTTGTACACAGTGACACATCTGTCAAATTGTACATGGCTTTATATATGTATTTTATATGTATATTTCTTTTATATTTACATTTGAAAATTGAAAATAATTAGATACTTCGTTTTTTGTGAGGATGATTTTCATGAACTGTATAATTACGGACATCTAACTAGCCTGGTACTGCTGATCCAAGCATAAAAGATGGAGAATAGGATTTTAGTTGTGTTTCTACACATGACCATGCTGAAAACAAAAGTCAACTTTGAAATCTTCAATTATATTTGATTATGAAGGAAAAATCAAATATTAAAGTACATCCAATGGTATTTGTCTGAAGTAAAAAAACCCAGTATCCAGTAACAATTGGAATGTGTTTTTATACGTGCCCCACTCATTGAATTCTGTGTATTGTTCATGTAGCAATGAAGCATCTCTCTGGTGTGAAGCTGTACGGGAAACAGATCCGTGTAACGGTATCCAAACATTCAATGGTTCAGCTCCCCAAGGAAGGCCAACCGGTAAGGATCACCTTTTTTTAGATTTTTTTAAAAAAATTTAAATTGAATAGGATTTGGAATTGTTTTCATTAGGAAAGAAAAACTAATACATAATATGATAAAGAATGATCTTGAAACAGATCACAGTTATGCTAGCGGACAAAAGCAGATTAGACCATAACCCCAATGGATTATTATAGGCAAATGATTGCTGATCATCCTAGCTACTGCTTTTAGGGACAAAGCTTTGATTGAAAGCAAATGAAAGAATAAATTATACATTTTCAAACTTGAGGTTGATATGTTTTAAAAAGTTTCGACTTATCCTCTGGTAACGAAAATAGATATTAACCCAAGTTTACCTGTTTTTTTTAGGGATCTGATAACAGAAACGTAAAATTGAGATAACATGATTGCAAAATTGTCATTGTTGTTGTGATTTACTATTTGTAATGAAGCTATGTAGTGAGAGTCTTTTTACTCTTAATATCTGTGGTTTGGTCAATCAACTTATTGTTATTATTTTACTTTTTCTATTCCCCCCCCCCCCCACTTATGCCCATCCAGGATTCCGGTCTGACCAAAGACTTCAGTTCATCGCCCCTTCACCGATTTAAGAAGCCAGGCTCCAAGAACTTCTTGAACATCTACCCACCTAGCTCTACCCTACATCTCTCAAACATTCCGTAAGTAATCGTTGTCATGAAAATCTGTAAACAAACAAAATATAAAAAAAGGACAACAAAAAAAAAACTGTGGGAACCATCTGACATACCTCTCAGATTATTTGGTTCCATTCCATTCCTTTCGGGACGGGCTGTGGCACCAATTTCTCAGCTTGAACACATAGGCTTGTATTCTGATGTCAGGTTTAACTTAAACTAGAGTTTAAATATGTGGTTTTAGTATGGGAAGCCGAAAGAGGCTTGAATCTATAAAAGTCGATGTTTAATTTACCAGCACATTAGGCAGTCATAGTATTCAAAACTGTCTTAGAATAAAAACTTCATTAGTTTTCTACATTATTAGAGCATGGTAAAAAAGAGCAGTTACCATAAGAATTATACATTGTAAATAAAGTTTTGGCACTTTTGGCTACCCATACTTAAACAACAGATTTAGACCAGGATTAACTTAAACCTTGCTATCGGAATACGGGCCATAAAGTCTAAGCAACAACCTAAAAGCAAACCTTGAACCCCCTTCAATTTTAAATTCATTTTTTAAAATAACAGAGTTATTTTGGATTCACACACTAAGTATGCATATTTTCCACTCCCAGGAGAGTATTCCAGCAAGTTGCTTCGTGGCGCACATTGAGCTAAACTTTATAGTTTCCCAGTTTCACATTGACCAAAGGCATAGTTGCGTGAAGTTATTCAGAGTAATCTTCCTCGCTGTACTTCAGAGTTTGATCTTATGTCTCACCCTTTTTTCTCCCATTCTGTAGGCCCACGGTCGATGAGGAGACATTAAAAGAAGCATTCACTCAACATGGTACTGTAGCTAACTTCAAGTTTTTCCCGTAAGTAAAATTATCAGTATTTTTCTTGATGGATCACCTTAATAAGTTATGCATTTGGGATGATGCTGTCGTGATATTTCCCTGGTTCAAAGAAAAGTATTTGTGATTTCATTTAACTGGTGAACAAGTTTAGATTATGAAAGTGTGACACTAACCATTTATAATGTTTAATCTGACTTTAAAACTATCCAAAACTCACAAACGGATATTGGAAAGCAATGTACATAACCCACACAGTTTAACAGGTGTATCAGTTTTGTACTAAAAAATAAAATTGTTCTCGTAATTCAGGGCCATGTATGTCTGTTGCTGAATAGATATTATCCGAAACTTAGGTTTGATGCAATATGGTATGATAGTTTTCTTCATTGATACTTTTAGATATTGGTTTTCCTTGAAGTGAAAGAAAATGTAAGGAATACAGTAATGGAAAAAAACTCAGCATATACCATTAGATTGAGGCAAATAATTCACCGTTTACTTTTAATTATGCAAGAAGATTCATTTGTGAAACCTCTTCTCTTTGAATGTTTTGTATTACAGGAAAGACAGAAAGATGGCTCTCCTTCAGATGGGTTCGGTGGAAGAAGCGATTCACGCCCTCATCGTAAGTAGTTGTGCATAAATAATCTCATCTGATACTTTCAAAGAGAAGATAATAGATGCAGAACAGAACAAATTAGAATGAATTCTCAAAAAACTTATGAATAATTTTTGAAAACTGACATAAACCTGTATAATGATTCCACATGACTACGAAGTAAGAAAGCAAATGAACATCAAAACATTGTAGTCTCACACTTGCTTTTCCTGTGTTAGTCTGAGAGAGAAAAGCATATGATGATCAATGAAAACAATCTCAGCCTAAAGTCATTACAGTCTAACCTCGTTATAACGAGGACGTTGGGACCAGAGTAATTACCTCTTTATATTGAAACCTTGTTATATCAGGGTCAAAATACAAAGAGATTGAACCAGGAAAATTACCTTGTTATAACGAGAGCTCGTTATATCAGTGCACTTTATAACGAGGTTTGACTGTACTTCCTCTTAATGGACTTAATGAAAATTTGAGGGGTGCATGTGCGTACAATATGATCCTACAAGCGCGATTTAAAAATTTACGAAGACAAAGAAAGAAATCTCACAAACATCCTCCCATTTATTTTCACAATTTTCTCCTTTTTCCCTTCTGCTGAATACAGGCAATGCACAACTACCAGTTGGCCGAGTCCAATCACCTTCGTGTGTCGTTCTCCAAAGCACAGATCTAGACGCAAGACGACAATCATTAGCAAGCGGGATTATTTTAAGCATGGACCAGTACAACACCACAACGTTATCGGCGTATATGAACAGAAGTAGGATGAGAGAACAGATATATAAATTGACGGGAAGGATCATGGAAATATTTCGAAAACACCCTTAGTGCCATGTAAATTTGGGATCATGCAATGTTGAACTCTATGATGATATATAGAAACTGATTTTAAATTAGGCTTTTTGGGGGACCGATGGGACTCCATAATACTTCTCTAATTTTTCTTTATTTTTATAAGATTTTGGCAATATTGGACGGATTTGATTATGGTGTTTTTAAGATTCAAATTAGTAAGGACAATGTGTATTGTTGATAAGAGATTAACGGAATTGTTTACATTCTCCTGTAACTGGACAGGGTTTATATGGTATCTTTCAAGGGATAAAATCCCCCTTTTTATTCAAAACTTTATCCTACCCCTTCTCTCCCCCCCCCCCTTCCCTTTCTCTTTTTCTCTTGACTGCTATTATGCCAACAAAAGCAATCGTCTCTGCTTTAAAAAGTTTCCATGAAACTCATATATTAAGAAAAATGAAGGTTGAACCACAAAAAATGTGTAATGGTCACACTATGGATGGCCATGTTTGTAAGAGAAGGCACAATTGCTGAATTTTCCTCTGTCTGTTTATCCCAAGTTGGCTTGAGAAATTAATGTTTATCATGTAAATAGAAATAAGATCGATTACACAGATGAGAGAGAAAAAATATATTGCAATTGTAATTATCATACAACTGCTTTGAGTTATTTTGAATGAATTTTTGAAAACATTTTGAATTGCATGTTTGTTTTTTTCTGTGATTATTTTTTCGGTGTCAGACAAATTTTTACTCTAAAGCTGTATTGTGGTGTGGTGTAAATTTCATTGATTTTTTTCTTGCATATTTTTCTCTCTCATTCTCGCTGTTTCTGTCAATAGGATAGATTTATTTCTGCGAGAGTTATAGTGTCACAAATCATTTTTAAGATTCTCAATTTGTTGGGAATAATTTATGTCATTTATTCGACCTCATTTTAATCACCTTGGTCAAGAGTTGAAATCTGTGTGTTAGTTTCCATTCTTTTTCTCGCAAGCTCCAAGAGCTATTTTCTTCACGAAGAGAAACCAAGCCAAGATCCAAATCGTGAATTGGAGGTCGTTACGGCAAGGCACGGTTCTAAAACCTTTGTAGATATTAGTCCGTTTTTGTTCTTTGCTGTGAGAAAGTTTTGCTAGAGTAATTCTAAAACTAATTTCTTTTTAAAAAATGTCACAATTACGATTTGAGTGAGTAATCGACAAAGAATGAACATTCCACATTTGTTGCACTTTTCTTCTACTTCATGATTTTTTTGTGTTTCAAAAGAACTCAATTTTTCAGGGAAGGGCCAGCTGATACATTTGTTTTGACAAGAGCATCGCAATATCTGTAAAACCAGAAGTATTCGCAGATTATTTTCAGAAAGTTTAACAATGTGAAAGATCGCACAATTTAATCATTCTCAAATTGTTCAATACACCCGGTTTTACAGTTCCCAATGCAGCTCTCGGGCAGATATCAGCTTGCTTTTCCCCGTCTTTAATTTGAATGTGTACATTATCTTCATCTTAAGATAGTTTATTCTTTTTACCTTCTAATGCTGTGTTTAGGAAAGTTACCCTCATCGTTTTGTTATAAGGCGAGGATGTATCAGAGATTGCTTTCAATTGTTTGTGTCTGAACACACTTGTTAACATGTCTGAATATAAAAGAGACAATCAAATTCAGTCACAAGGGAGTGTATAAAGAAAACATCATGTATAACATATACTTTCTTCGCCTGTATTTTATAGGATATGTGCAAACTATTTTGTTTTGGAAAACGAGGCTTTGTTTTTAATCACTGCTCTTTGAGGGTTATATTGTTCTGATGGTCAGGACGCGATTGTTATTCTGTGATTGATATATGTATTTGTAGTAACTAAAATGATATCCTGTACATCTAATCTAATTTTCATTCTTATCAAGCTCAAGCTAAGCTATGTATTTTGTCATATTGAGCAAATAATCACTTCTTGTTGTGTATATTCAGAGACTTGAAACTCTTGTACATGTCATTTTTTCTAGGTTAGCCTATCCCCCTATAGAGGTAATGCTGTGAAGTATTTTGTGAAGCAGGAAAGATCTAAGCTTACTACTTTTGATTTTTTTTTTCTGATCGAACTTATATTGATTCTGATGACTGCTAGAGTTTTCTGAAACATTCTGGAGGAATTCATTCTGGATTATTTACATTGATACAGGCGATATTTCTCTCTTCAGTTAAATGTGAGTGCTTCAGGTGTTGTAGTCAGCGGCTGATTTTTAATGTGCCTTAAAAAAGCTTGGGTGACATACAATACTAGAGAAAAAAAGTTGTTTCGTCAACATTTTTTATAATAATGCAAGCATGGTGAAGTGAGAGAGGTTAAAAAAAAGATTGATCTGAAGTTGTTTTGGGGAGTCATGTATCAGTGCAAATTTGAAAGTGTTTGATGAAAACTCCAGATTGTTTCAGGCAACGTTTATCATTCTTTTGTACTAGTCTTTATTCTCATGAAGTCAATTGACATGTATCTAAGAAAAAGCGTAAAAATCTGTATATGCTTTCATATTTTCTTTGTCATCAATTTTGAACATACGCTGTTCTCATCTTTGTTGTATCATGTCTAAGGTTGTAGGGTTAGATTTAACCTGCATCAACTTAATTTTTGTTTATAAATTCTTTTTAGAACGATCTAATTTGAGGGGGAAGGCTGAATACCTCTCTTTTGATTATTAATCTTGTATTGTAGTATATTAATCTCAAGTTTCACTATAATATTCCATGTCTTTTTTTCTCAGTGGTATTCATAAATGTGGCATCGTGAAATTTGACACGAGATGATATTATCGTAGCTATCAAGTTATCGTAGATGTTTAGTACGTACTTTGGCTAAGTAAGACGTTTACTACACTGAGTGGTATCTAAGGGTTCTGTATTGCTGTTTTTCTCTTTTTTAACTTCTCTATTTTCTTAAAGGCTATGAGAGTTGTATTTTCTGCTTAATTCTTACCCAGCCCTTCTCATCTCTAAGGAAGACTGCGAGGCCATGTGAGCTTTGCTCGCATCTTTTGTGGATCTTGCATATATTTCTAGCTTTGCTTTTTTACCATTAATAAGGTTTAACACTTTAACTCATGAAGTTTACAGCCTCCTGCATGCCGATTATGATTTGTTTTTGTTTCTTAATCAAACTGCAGAGTGTTCCAACTATCTATTAACACGCACTCAAGTTATTTTCCGCCTCCTTTTGTCTTCTACACGTAAAAAGCTGTCAGTGATTGTACGAATCGGCGAATACCTGCAGGACCATAGCATGAAAGCATGTTGAAGCATAGATTTCACACAAATTTAATCAAGTGTTTTTATATTTGTTGCTATGTCAGAGCTCGTTTGTGCTCATGCAAGTATTCGCAGTTCGTTCAACCACTGACACACAATGTATCTGTATCCCTAATTCACATTTTTGTTTGGTAGCGATTTCACCAGTTTGTTTTTCTTCACAATTGTTTGAATTTTATAACCAGACTGCCCCAAAATGAAACTCTTAATGAGGGGCAGTAGCACTAAGCTGCCGTTATCGTATCTTATTGTTTATGCATGTAAAATTACACTCGACATGAGATGTCCATGACCGTGGACATCAGGGGCCGATTGCTCGAAATGGTCTGAGCTATCTATCCTCTCCCTGCTTAGACGTCTTGACTTCTTGTGCCACCCTCGTAACATACACATTAGAGTTGATATATGACTATGTTCAGAGGGTGGCACAAAAACTTAAGACGCCTAAGCATGAAGAGGATAGCTTAGACTCTTTTCTGCAATTGGCTCCAGAAGGTTTTGTGAGACTGTTCCGTACCACATCTGTCTCGCAATCAATCGAAGAGGCCTTGTGTTCGGAGGCCCATCACCTCGCTACCTTTATTACAGCAGTCATCTTGGCTTCTTTCACATCATATCACTGTCTCACTTTTTTCTTAAAATGATCGACCGCTTTGAATGTTAGCTCTCAAATGCGATATCAACAAAAACTTGTGGACCAAGTATCATACAAGGTCCTAAGACAAGCTCAGATGCCGTTAAAGAGCTAATGTTCAAAGTGGTCCCTCCAATAGGTTTCATTCTTTAAGAATATCTGTATGGTGAAAGTCTTTTTAGGCACTTCCATGCTAGAATCATTGAAAGTCATCTCTTGCAAGAACAAGAAGACAAATGTTCTACTGCACACTAAGTTCGGGTTTGCGCTTTTATGCATTTACCTTGTGATAAGTTTTTAATCACAAAGCAAATAAGTCTGTGCACTGGAAGGTAAGAACATCAAGCCAGCATGTTTTCATTCAACTGTAAAACTGGACTTGAGTTTCATTCAGTTGAAAGAAATATTCAAATTGCTCAGCCTTTGGAGACGAGGCACAACAATGATATGCATTTAGATTTACTTTTCAAACTTTTTGGTCTCGTAAACCTCGGTATCACAATGACCATTGATTCTAGCATTTTCCTAAAAACACTTTCACTCTGAAATGTTGAGATGTGTTTTGTTGCTTATATCATTCACTTCCCATAGATCCACAGCCACTCTCATATCCTTTCATTTTATTGAGTTATTTCTGCTCTCCACTCTTCTTCAAGAAGTTTATCCTTGTTAATTTTTTCTCTCTTTTTCTCCTATTTCTGCTAATAAACTCTCAAGACTGTGCGAAAAAATCTTCTCTTGTGTTTTCTCTTTTCTTCTCTTCGACTCTTACTACCACACCTACTACTTACTACTACTACTGCTACAATCACGTATTCTCTGACAACATAAGATGAAAGTCAAAACCTTGTATTCTATATCTGGTCTGTATTCTCTACCCCTTTTCATTGCAACATATGTTTGTGTATTATCTCAAGCGTGAAGCTGTCATTTTTTTTTTAACTTGTTATCCTTCTCTTGTCAGGTTTTATTCTTTTATTTTCCTTCAAAATTAACATTTTTTTGTTGCAACTTGCTGAGATAGTTTTTCTTTTAGATTAACCAACTAAGTGCATCTTCTCACCGTATTTTGAATAGTAGTCTTGATAGGTTTAGCTAGTCTCGTTCTGTTCGAGACCTTAATTTTTGTGTGGTGTACCTAGGTCTAAAAAAAGAGAAAATTTGTTTGTACGTGATTAATTTATTGATATTATATATATACTCCAATCCCAGCCCGACATCGTCTTTCATAATAATGCTGGCCTCCGACTTTTGAACTTTGACCTTTGCACCGGGGGTCGGCCACGAGCACTCACTGATGGGTCATTTGAAAACATTCCGTTGTCAATAAATCTATATGAATTCCTCTTCTTTTTTTAAACCAAAGTTGTTTTTTATCTCAGAAGATATAGAAAGGTTTTTATACACTAAGAAACTGCACCCCTTAATGACAGTTTTTCAATTGTTGCTAGCTAGAATTGCTACACATTTTAAAGCATTTTTTAACAGCGGATTTGGACATTTTATTTTTTCATGAGGCAATCATTGTACAGACATTGTGGAAACATTTTTTGCCTCCTTGATGGGGTATTTAATATTAGGCCTTACTAGAGTTTTCATAGACTGGAATTATGAAAAGTGTAATATTCTGTACGAAAAGATGAAACTACCTTGAGATAATACCCTGGGATTAAGTTTAATCTTAATCCCAGGGGATCAAACATATCTTGAATCATTAATCCTTGACCGACACGGCTGTTGATCCATTGATCAGACGAGGCTTGTATTCTTATGCGACACCGTCATCTTGGTCGCCTGCTGAAATATCCAGGGATTTTCAAGTGTGTTGTTTAAAAAAAGAAAAAAAATATTGAGGAGTGAGAATAGTGGTAAAAACTGAAGAGATTGGATATATAAACCGTGTGATTTTGATGGTAAATTAAATAAGACTTGTTTTATACAAGAGGCTGACGGATAAAAGAGAGACAGTTACGCACAGTCTGCATGTTTTTTGTCCCGTTGAGTTTGCTTGCATGGTGTGAAGAGACTTGAGAGAAAAAAAAATTCCCAGAGAGATGAGTTATTTGTATCTAGACTCTAGGGAAATGAATATTAGATAGATTCTCTCTTATCACCCAGGGAATATATACAGAAATTTGTGTTGCTCCTAGTTGGTCTAGTGACCCAGAGGTAACATCTTTGAATCCTACAGTATCTTGTTGCCATGATTTTTTCACACCAACCTATAACACACCGTTATACACGTAAACCCTGGTTGAAAAGAGAATCTATTTAATTATTACATATTAACTATCTATCTGATGACTAGTCACAGGAAATTGCCAACCATTGTCCATAAGATACCTGTATTTGGAATGCAAATGTCCAAAACAGCTGGACCAAATATTCTTTTATGAAGGAGCACTTGGTAACAAAAGGCACTTTTCTCAGTCATTTTTTTCTTCAGGAAAAGACGGTTTGCTAATAGATTCAAATTTATGCATGTATCTTGCCAACGACCGTAGTATTGTGTGGTATTCCAGCAATGAGCAACATATGAACTACAATACTTTGAATCCAGTTCGAATACTTTACTTGTCGCTATGTCAGTCAAGTCTTTGGCAAGTTTACGGTTTGCGGGTTTCGGCGTTGCCTCTTCAGAGACCCAACAAGATTTAAAAAGTGTGTGGGTTGGGGCTTCAGGACATTTTTCATCCTGTAGGAGTGGATTACACATCTTATCCCTTTTTTACTTCAATTTGTGCCCCTAATGATGCTCACTTTATGAGGCTGTAGCAGATATAATCTCAAAACTTCTGGCTGGTCTGTTGCACTGAAATCTCACATTGAGCTGCATTGACAAAAAAATTGGAAAAAGTAAACAACTCACATGCAAACGATGCAACCAGGTCCAATGCAAGTCTTCATAACAGCTTTAGCATTCAAAAGAACTTTCCTTCCCCTGTATTATGTGTCAAAATACTGAACACCCCACATGTTCTGTTTGCCACTTCTTTTGTTAAGGCCTGAACGGGAGTTGATTACATTTTCCAGTTTCTTAAAAGAAGAGTCTACCCCAAAATAATACTTTTTTTAACAGAAGCAGAAAAAATTGGTGAGTAAAACAAAAAAGTCTGAAGAAAATGGGACAAGTAATAAAAAAAAAGTTCTGAATTTTTAAAGATTTGAAAAAATGGGCAAATCAGTGGAAATTTCCAGAGATGTTGCCAATTTGATGATATCATGGGTGCACAACTAACCAGAGTTTTCATTATAAATATGGAGGAAAATTCATCATTTTTACAGAAAGTTGCAAAGTTTGTATGAATGCAAACATGCAAATAGTGGATCTACATATCTATCATAAAGATATCCTAGGGTTAAAGTTTTGAGGAAATCATATTTTTGGGGGAAAAAGTAACATTTTATGACATTGATATGAATGTAATAAATGGTCAGTTGTGCACATGTGACGTCATCAGTTGCCAATTTGTGTAAATATATAAACAGTCATAACTTTCTCATCGGTTGTCCAATTTTTCTCAAACTTTTTTGTTCTGTTCAACTAATCATTTTTGGGTAGACTCTCCTTTTAAGTCAGTTCTGCTCGCAGTATTTAGGAGTGTCAGAGATAGAAAATGGTTTGTTCCAAAAGAGAAGAGAAGGAGAGAGTGCAAGCGGGAGACCCTTGTAACAGAATATTGGAAATTAATCATTCATATACTTAGGTTCACTACCTATACTTTCTCAATTCCTGACCACGGGTATTTGACTTTAATACGACAGTGAGCATGAAGGATAAAGAACACCCCTCCCCCCTCCATTCAAGCATTTTTAAAAATATTCTAGGAGACAAAAGGATGTAGCTTTCCTGTACTACATTGGAAACTCAGTATAAGGAGGTCTATCAAAATATCTTGTTACAGCAAGAATATTGTTATCTCAGGACTACTAGAAAGACAAATTTCAAAGTCATTACTTGATACTTGATCCAATAATCCCTTGATGCAGCTCACATACAAAGCTATACTGGGATGAAGAAACTTGCTGTGTGCCATAAAAGGGTGCCATTGTGTATAAACAAGTTGCTCACATATAGTACAGTAAAATTGTGATGGTGCTCTGGTGCGAGTAAAAACAAAAAGGGTCCCCTTACAACATGGTGGAACCCACAGATGGCTGCATTGCTCTGAGGGCAGGTAGTGCAGCCATTCTGAATGCCGTTGGATCGGGAGAGAAGACGACAGCCTCAGGCAGGTGATTCCACAGTCTTATCACTCTCGGGTAAAATGAGAACTTGTAGACATCGATGGTGGATCTAGGGACAGCATACTTCAGGCCATGGTCTTGTCGTCCAATGTAGTTGGCAGGTATAATACCAGGAGGAAACGGCATGTTGATCATGTGTTGGTGGATTTTGTAGAATAGTATACACTGGGCAATATTCATTAAGAATAATGTTTCTCGGATCATCCCTTTATATCAAGTTTCTGTATATGTGAACAGGTGCAAGACCTACCCCCCCCCCCCCCCCTCTTCTTGCAAAAATACTGGAGGAACCTTCTTTTGTGTGGTGGAGCCTTTGGAAGGGGTAGATAATAAATTCTGTTAAATTTTCTGTCCTTTGTGTTCACTGTGTATGTTGGTTTGAAGAGAGAGGGGAGAGGAAGGAAGGGAGGAAGAGAGAGAGAGAGAGAGAGAGAGAGAGAGGGAGAGGGAGAGAGAAAGGGAGAAAGAAGGGGGAGGAGGGAGGAAAGAAGAGAATAATACAAAAATTGCTTCTTGAGTCCGTATCCACAGGGTTACCAATTCCCTAGCATCTAAAGACATTACAAACCTGCCACCTTGGAATATACTGTCTTCTTTAAGTGCAGAATGTGGAAAAATGTAAACTTAGTCATCGCATTTGTCATCGAACTTAAAGGGGAACCAGCCTTTGGAATTATCGTGCTCTCATTGTATGAAGAAAAATCAATTGAACAAACTGAAAATTTGAGCAAAATCGGACAACCCATTCAAAAGTTATGAAATTTTAAAGTCACTGAGATATGACGATCCTTATCGCTGATGGGGATCCGTGCGATCGGCAAATTCGATGGAATCTGTGACGTCAAGTCGGACAACTTCTCATTCACTTTGTACATATAATTCTTTTTAATGGATTAATGTAAAATTTAGAGTAAGGTTGCAACATCATTCTTCTCAAAATACATGTAGAATCAATACAGAAATGCTATACCCCAATCAAAAATTGAAATTTTGTTGACTTTTCCGAAAAAAGGAGAAAATGTGAAAATTTGTATACAGAGTGAATGAGGAGTTGTCCGACATGACGTGACGGATTCCGTCAAATTTGCCGATCGCACGGATCCCCATGAGCGGTAGGGATCGCAATATCTCTGTGACTTTGAAAAGTCATAACTTTTGAACGGGTTGTCCGATTTTGTTCAAATTTTCACAGTTTGTTCATCTGCTTTTTCTTCATTCAATGAGAGCACGATAATCCCAGGGCTTGGTTTCACTTTAATTCGAACTTAGTACAAACTTGCTAAATCAAAACTCGAGCATCAATTAAAAGTTAAACGCTAAGAAGAACTAGGCTCCAATCATATTTCAACGTAATAACTAGATGATTATTTCGTTTTCATTCAGGAATACTCTTTGAAGACTTCCCATCATACATGTACTTTGTATTTCACGTACAATTTCCTGAAGTTTATCTTTTATAGTCTGATCTCGTAATTACTGAACTTTTCAAATACATACGAGCTTTAGATTTTGCGTAACAATGTATAAAGTTAGATTTCCAGTATTCTACATAATTAAACTTTGTATATCACCGAAGTGAATCTAGGGAGCGGCACACAACATGTCGTCATCAAGTTTTTTATTCCCTGCAAAAATTGCAAAGTTGTCTTTTCTGGTCGTATTTCGGAGGGAGGGGTTTGAATTTGTGCAATAGTGAAGTTGAACGTTATTTTCCATCATCTGTATAGATTTGTATTCTGCGTCAACCTAGCACTCGATTGCAGCATTGAACTTACCGTTCTGTATCAACGTATTATTTTGGCGTTATGAATTAAGCTAGTCAACAATCTCTTGAATAAGTGATAAAAAATGGTAGCATTGAATAACCCCCAAAACAACAAATCAAGAATAACTGACATCAGTACACAGAAAAAAAACCCTCACAAAACGTTCATGGTATTAAAAAACAATTTTGAGCAACTTCCCATCGATACCTTATCTTTGAATTAGTGTGCCGTTAGATTTCTTTATATTCTCTATAAATAATATGACGTCACGATAATCCTAAAATAGGATGATCATCAAATGGGATAATCGCTGTGATCGCTGAATGATAAACAGTTGGGATGTCCTTAAGTCCCTTTGCCCTCTTCTGAAAAGAATTTATATCAAAAGATAAGTAGACCTACACAAGCGTGATTAATTCTAAATTGTTGCTCTCCTATTTTACATTTAAAGAAGTGGTTGCCCGGGCACACTTTATCTTTAAAAAAAAAAGTTATAAAAGAAACTATTAAACCGACTTTGCATCGTCAGCGGTGTATCGAGGTTGTCTCTTATACACATCTAGATGTGTATAAGAGACAGATTCGAACCACCAATAGTTCATCTTAATGCTCATATGAAAAATATTGCTGGAATGTATGCCATTTCATTCATATTATTATCTTTTTTTAATTGTATGACCTGACCAACAATGGTCACCTGACATAATGATGTGCCGTCTTCAGTATAAATATATGAATAGACCTTCTGGCACTTGACAAGCACTTAAAGGAGAATGAACCCTAGAGGATAATATACACCTATAAGAAAGATGTCACATAGTTCTACCAGGCAGGTGACAGGGAAGGAGTGGAATCTCTTCCAATGTTATGTAAATGTACAAGCAATCTGTATAGCACATCAATGGGCATGATGGGATTCATTGCATTTCATTATTGTTCACTAAAGCTTTGAAGTTCTATGTGCCGTGCCGCCTTAGCACCAGCAACTTGCCCGTTGTCAGTTGCGTGGCTGTAGATCATTTTAATTTTCCCAAATTAGAGGGTTATTTTCGATCGAAAATAGAAAATGAAAGGGGTGGAATTATCGAAAAACTACAGAGAAACAGTTTTTTCCAACTTAGAACTTCATTCAACTTAAGATTTTAATGCTTTTGAGAGAAAAAGGAAAATTACACCCTAGCAAAAATACAATTTATTTTGTTCACATAATGACCCTGTCGAACTTGCTGAAATTGTTAATGTTCAATTAGATATGGTCCTGCAATGGGTAAGAGCAAATAAATTATCCCTCAATCTCCAAAAAACAAAATATATGTTATTTAGTAGAACAATTGATTCCCTTCCTGTCGATATTGTTTTTGAAAATTACAAATTAGAA
>BQKZ01005725.1:10376-26242 GCA_036244855.1 Temnopleurus reevesii | reverse complement strand
GTTCTTCCATTCAAACAGATCCAAGAAATATATCTGGAAATGCTGGAAGCTAATTATGATTCTTATGCCTCTCCTGTAATGAGGAGTGTGTTCAGAAGTAAACTACCAGCAGAGGAAAAAAATGTAGCGCGGTTGAGTAAATACAAGGCAACTTCTCTTTATTAGACAACTGAAATCCTAAACAGATCTCCCAATGATAACACATTGCAAAGAACAGGTATGCAGTCGCTGGATGCCAATTATGAGTATTATAATGTTCCTTCCCCTAAAATGAAGACTGTTTTCAGAAGCAAACTACAAGCAGAGGAGAAAATACTCCATGGAGTTGTTTGTTCTTCCATGAGAACAGATTCCTATGTCACATATCTGCAGATGCTGGATGCTAAGTATGATTAGAAATAGTTACAATTTTTCAGCAAGTTTCATAAGTGAAGGAAAAATGTAACATTGTTCGGCAGATTAAAAAAAGGCTTTATTTCTTAGGGGGTTTTGTTCCCAAGTTGCAATTGATCGCAAATCAACTGCAAATCAGTTGCAAATTTTAAAGCGCATTTTCATTCGTGCATGATATGCGCTTCTAACAAGACACTCATAAAACAATGATTTTGAATGGCACATTCCGATCAATTGCAACTTGCGATTAATTGCAACTTTTGAACAACACCCCCTTATAGACAGAAATCCGAAGAAGTTCTTCCAAAACAAACATATTCCTAAAGGAACAGATCTACAGTTTTGTATCTAGATGCTTTATTAGTATGCCTTCTCCTAAAATGTAGACTGTTTTCAGACGTAAGCTACAAGAAGAAGAAAAATGTAGCAAATGGCCTGACTTGCAATTTGCTTACAACTGTGTGTGACTGGCAATCTCATCCGAGTTTATGATGTTACAACTCTGTTCACTCAGTCGGAAGCCAGTCGTAAGGTGGTTGGGTTGTAACGTGTGTGCGGTAGTCTTAAGAGAGTATATAGATTGTAGTTGTTTCTTTATCTACATTAGGCAATATTCATTGGGCATTATATTATCTGCATTTCATGAACAAAATAAAAATATATCAGGACAGTAGTGAAATTACTCAGAACAAGAAAAAATCTAGTACAAGCCCTTTCAGGTATTTCATGTATGTAAACTAATATCTTCTTTTAATTGCATGCACATGCTATACACTAGCTTTATTCCTCTGAATGTAAATAGATTTGTGTGCCTGCCTGTAAAATATGAAATGCTTTTTCTCAATCTCTATGCAATCAGTTTTATATTCCTCATATAAATAGACAACTTGCCATTATATTCATTCATAGATAGTGATTTATGTACACAGGTAAATGCAGTTGAACCTTCTAATAGAGCAAAAATGTTTTTTTCGATACCTCATGATCATCACCTACTATTCAGAGAAGAAAATTGAGGATTTTTGTATGCTTGTAAAATTCTTGCCAATTAGAAATGTAGAGTCAAATTTTATCACTCATGATCGTCAACTGGAACAAGATATACGAGGTTGTGGTTGCCCTCCACAAACTGACCCTCAGAAAATGGCCCCACTTCAATTTCTTTTCTTTTATGCTTTTCAAGGAAATTGAACAAAATGCTGTGAAATTATAGCTTAGATTTGATTTGATTTGATTTGATACATTTATATTAAAAAGCCAGTTCAGCACATGCTGTTTTTCAACGGGTAAACAAAGGTAAACATGTGAACTTAAAACGGGAAAGTCATTTTCAGATGTTCTTTGGATTTTCATTCCCTTCTTATGGGGTGTTGTTCAAAAGTTGCAATTGGACGCAAGTTGCAATTGATCAGAATGTGCCAATTAAAATCATTGTTTCATGTACGTCTTGTTAAAAGCACATGCCATGTGCGAATGAAAATGCGTGTTACAATTTGCAAAGTTGCAGTAGATTTGCAGTTGACTTTGAACAACACCCCTTAGTCTTATTTTCCTCATGAATTAATAAAAGTTAACTTTTTCAGACTGACCAATGCTTTTTCTTTTTCTTGATGGCATTGGAGGGCAACCAAACAATTGTTTTAATTGAATGATTTTTGTGTTTGGTAGACAAATAATTGAAATAATTCTTGCTTTATCCCTACATGGATAAACACTGATGAGTGCTTTACCGAGAAGCTATGAAAAAAATTCACAGGCATCAGGAGATCGTGGGTTGATTCCTACCCGAGAATGCCTGTGAATTTTTTCCATAGCTTCTTGGTAAAGCACTGTCAATCACTGTTTATCCATGTTGGGATAAGGCAAGAATTATTTCAATTGTTTATCTACCCAACACAAAAATCATTCAATTGCAATCATTCAATTGATATTAACGCAGTACCTGCTGCTATAACACAAATCGAGCCCGCCACTTCCATCGGTTCTCGGTGGTCTAGTGGTAAAGACACCCGTCTAGTCATCAGGAGATCGTGGGTTCAATTCCTACCCGAGAATTCCTGTGAATTTTTTTCATAGCACTGTCAATCAGTGTTTCTCCATGTTGGGATAAGGCAAGAATTATTTCAAACAATTGTTTTCTTTTTGGTGGGTTTTTTTTGGGGGGGGCGAGGATCAGGAGTGATGAAGTACTTTTTCTATTATGTTTGATATAATAAAGATGTTTTTCATAATAAAATTGTCTTGTTGATTCATTATTTTGTATTTTTGTAAGGAAAGAAATGTCATTGATCAAAATTCATGAGAATACACAGAGGCCTACATACAGCTCACTGTATTGCTTTTACAGTACTCTTGGTATCTTTAATTTTCTCTCATTCAAATAATGCAATAACTTCTTAACAATGATCAGTCTCTATTTTCAGTCATTTCAGGTGGGAATAACTTTTATTACAACTGCACAATTAGGAACAATAAAACTGTCCATAATGTACTGGTTCATAAATCTTGAATAAAAACAAAAGCATATCACAACATATTATTGCTGTTCGTAGTCCAACTTTTACAATGCCTGCTTCAATGATAAATAAGGTTTCATCATTTTGTCCAACACTATGGAAATTTCTAAAGATGTACATCCTTTTGCCCTGGTTACATAGGGCCCCGGAAGCAACACGATTCAACACGACTCTTTGTTAATTCACAGTTAACTGCCTCAGAACAAAGAGTCGGGGTGAATCGTGTTGCTTCCAAGGTCCTATGTGACCAGGGCATTAGCAACATCATAATACTTTACATGTAATATACAATACATGTATATAATTTACTGTTTTACTTAGCGATTCAAAATTGTGAACATTTCTTGCCAATGATTATAGTTATGTGATGTTCTTAAACATGTCAAAAAACAATTTAATTACAATTCTTGAATCCACATTGCAAACATTATCTGTCGCTATGTCAGACCAAACTCTGGCAAGCTTTTGGGAAGTCAAGATTAATTTTAGAGTCAGCATATGCACCTGCTTTAATAGTAAACTGGTATATTTTAGAAATGCAAATAGGAGCATCAAAATAGCCATTTCTATTGAAGGATTGCCAACAATATGGACTAGCCTTGAGGGAGACACAACATTTATGGCCCTGAGTAGAATTGTATTGCATACGATTCTATATACATGTACTCAGGGCCATAAATGTTGTGTCTCCCGAAAGAGATAGTCCATACTGTTATTATTAACCACATCAGAAATCTAGAGCGAACATGAAATCCATGAAATAAAAGGGTAAACTAATCCATTGTCGCGAGCTCAATGCACAAAAACTACAATTTATGCAGGTAAACCAATGGCAAAAGTGGTTGCTCGCGACATCGCGATCGCGAGTGATTGCCGCCTTCATTATTTCGGATGTGAATTTATTGCCCGCTGATTTTACACGCAAAATACCATAGACATTTGACCGAGGGCAATAAAGTAATTTATGGACCGCTCTGTCTTTTACGGGGCAATAAAGTGTAAAAACCACATTGCTCAGATGTCTGAGATGCGGTTAATAATACAGAATATCTATAAGCTGTACTACATAAAAATATTTTCATGTGCAGAAATTTTCGAATTTGGGGACCAGTTTGACATTTTAGCATGTTGTTATTTTTGCTTTTTTGACAGTGTTTGTAGCCTAAGAATGTGCATCATGATGTGTGTAAACTGGGCAAAGGTTACTTTGTCTTTTTTCTTTGTCCGTTCTGCTCACAGAGATAAGTCTCGACTTCTGAAAAAGACCATCTGTTCACAAATCACTGTAGAACTCAAAGAACATTTGAACTTTATGGGATTTAAAGGATGGTTATCGAGGGACACAACCAAATAGTCAGAAATTAAGTCTAATTACAATATATTCCACAATTTGAACCTGCCATCTACTATAATATAAGTACATGTACCAACACTTTACAGTATACACTGCTAATTGCAATAGTTTTCATTTTTTACAATTAGACTAACTTTATTACACTCTACTCAATGACTAAACACGTCCAAGAAAATAGAATGTTACACAATTCAAGGTGAATAGATTATTGAAGGCTAGGTTTAGAAGGTGCTATCTAATACACTATTATGATTTCTTCTGCACAAAATACAAATGAAAAGCTACTCAACATGCATCATTAGAGCAAGACAAATTTTCTTCAATTTATGTCACCTAAATGTACATCTCACATAATAATCAACTTTATATCAATCATATCAAGTACAGTCAACTCTGCCTTTAATAGTCAAACTTGTCTAAGTCAAATTAATTGCCTAAGTCGATGGGATTCTTTTAAACAAATCATATGAAACATGTGTTATTTACATCTTCTTCCTCTACTTTCTCAGAGGGGACATATTTTTGTAGACAAGTCCTAAGACTCTAGAGCTTCGACTTTTTAATACAAAAGGTTACCTGTATGTCAAACAAAATTGAAGAGTACTCACTTTATTGTTGCCCATGCCACAGGGATTACATCGTAAAATGAGTAGTAATTTCACCTTGATTGTAAACCGGCAACTTGACAACAGACTAGTTGTCCCACAGCCACTCTACCGAAACTATCCCCAAGGACAATGAAAACCCAAAATATCTCACCAGTTGAGACTTGAGAACCAAGTATACTCTTCATGAAGCGGGATTCGGAGGCAGAATTTATATTCATAACATAGGTAAGACAAATTCTGCTCATCGATGCAGCCAAATACAATTAAGTGATGTGCTATTGGACTATACGTTGGTCATTAAAATAATTCACAGAAGAGTACTCACTTTATGTTGTTATAAATGTTATCTTTTAGGCACGCTAGTGTTCTTCCCTGTAACTATATGAAATACATTGCACACAATGTAATTGGTCAACTGTCATAACATGGTATGTGCATTTAATATTGCTAACATGCAAAATAGCTACTAGTGAACACTTCCCCTATTGGCTATCAATATCAACACACCAAAATATCACTAATAGCTTGATTTCGCACGAAGCAAACTTGTCGCAAACTCATAGCGAAATCAGTCAGCATTGCATCAAAACAATATAAAGATGCTATGAAATGTATGGAAATAGCATGTAAACAACAAGCTAGTAAAATAGAGAAACTTTTTTTTACAACTGTTATTGCTGACCCATCTGACAAAACAAAAAAGCACTGTTATCTCAAGCATTGTCCTGTGCATTTGCAACTCCTTTTGTCATTGTAGTATCAATAGCACACTTTACAAAATCCTGTCATGCAATGATCCCCATTACAAATATTTTGCTACATGTCAATAATTAATTCTATGGTTACAAATGTAAAATACAAAAACATGCCAATTTTCTAGGACAGCAAACAGTGTAATGATTCAGCCATTAAATTCAAATGCATATATTCACCAAGTAGAGGGGAAAGCAGAATTCAGCAAGGGGCCGAGTTTGTAATTTGAACTCAATTCAATGGCCTATTACACGGATTCAGCTTAACGCATATATTCAACAAGTAGAGGGGGAAAGCAGAATTGTATATTTGTTCAGCCACAATGTCATAAATAAAAATGAAAAACAACATCAATTGCCATATTACCCTGTAGGTCCTTTATGACGTATAATTCACTAAGAGCAGAAAGGACAAAGGTTTTGGACAAAGTAAACAACTTCTATTCAAGCATTCACAATAGCTATAAGCCCACAAAGAAATTTCTTTCCCTCTTACGCTGTGGAGAAATATCAAACAAGTGAGAGATGGAAGAAAATTTCTTTTGTGTGCATCTATTGGAAATGCTTCAGTATAAGTTGTTTACTTTGTCCAAATCCTTTGTTTCTTCTGCTCACAGTGTTTACATGAAACTATCTCGTAAACAACTTCTATTCAAGCATTCACAATAGCTATAAGCCCACAAAGAAATTTCTTTCCCTCTTACGCTGTGGAGAAATGTTGAACAGATGTTAGATGTGTTCAATGAATAAACAGGAAATTGACTTTCTTTTAACCCTTTGACTACCGGAACCGGGAATTCCATGAACAAAGTCTATGGGAATTACCAAATTCAGTAGTCAACGACTTCAGCACATGAAGCTATTGTGAAGGGTTGTTTACTTTGTCTAATTCCTTTGTCCTTCTGCTCACAGTGTTGTGCCATACGCCACCATAGAATTGTCCCTCTAAACTAAACTAAATAACTCTAAGGGGGTGTTGTTCAAAAGTTGCAATTGATTGCAAGTTGCAGTTGATCAGAACGTGCCAATCAAAATCGTTGTTTCATGCACATACTGTGCGCGAAAGAAAATGCGCATTACATTATGCCAAGTTGCAGCTGATTTGCAGTTGATTTTGAACAACACCCCCTTTATGATATTAGAGTCATGCATTTTAGCAGGAAAGTTTCGTATATTAATCGTGGGCAGATCTGGGAAATAAGTGACTTGTCACGTTGAAATCGGACAGTAATCGCTTGACGTCAGAGAAAATGAGGGATAAGGGAAAGTCAGTTCAAGATAGATTGATAAATAAATGGGTTATGGGATTGAAAATCTTTGCAGCTAAAAAAGCTGAATTGTGATTTTAATAAGAACATTGGATGTAAAGTACATACATATCGGATATCAAATATTTTCACATTTTTTAAAATGTAGATCTGCCAAACTGCTAAAAATTCTCTAAGGTGTTCCTAGGATTTCTATAGATGATAGAAATTAAAAAAAACGGCATCAAACTTTGAGGACTGTATAAACTCCCTTGGTGAACACTGATGTGAAAAAAGACGTTGATCTTTCGTCAATCCGAACGCAGAGTGGTCTCTGCGTTCGGTCGATCTTCATGTAGTATCAAACTTCGGGAACTGTAAAAATTGCATTCCTGATACTAGTGTAGAACTCTTTTCTGAACACACAGGATGGCAGTATTTAGGTCAAAATTCCTGAATTTTCCTGGGTTAGAATTTCCCCAGCAGACTATCAAACTTTTAAGACTGTATAAACTCCGTTAGTGAACACTGGTGTGAATAGCGATGTGGATCTTTCGTCAATCCGTACGCAGAGTGGTCTCTTGTTTGCGTTTGGTAGATCTTCATGACTTTTTGTAATATTACATTTTAAGGACTGTACACAAATTCCATCAGTGGTACTGGTATAAAACTTGTTCTGAACACACATGAAGCTGGTATGTTTTTCAAAATTTCCTGAATTTTCCTGGGGTAGAATTTCTCCAGCACACCATCAAACTTTGAAAACTGCATAAAGTCTTTAAGTGACACTGGTGTAAAACTCTTTTCTCAACACACAGAGAAGTTGTACGGTATGTAGTGCAATATGATAATTCCTTCATTTTCTTGGGATAGAATTTCCCCAGCACATCATCAAACTTTGAGGACTGTATAAACTCCATTGATACTGGTGTAAAGCTCTTTTGTGAACACACAGGAAGCTTAGTATGTGGTTCAAAGTTCCTTAACTTTCCTGGGGTAAATTTCCTCCATCCAAACATTAAACTTTAAGGACTGTATAAACTCCATTGGTGAAGACTGGTGTGAATAGAGACGTTGATCTTTCGTCAATCCGTACGCAGAGAGGTCTCTTGTTTGCGTTGGCCGGATCTTCAATGTCCCAGATCTCTGGCAAACTGCATCCAGGCCTGTATGTAAGATATATAATTTATATTATATCGTCTATGCACAAATTGGTCATACAACAAGTTTATCCTACAGAGTGCTTAACTCTAACCCCCTTGTACAACTTAGACTTAGATGAACTCAATAAAAAGCTTACTCAAGAGGACCATCATCATATTTCTTTATACTTATCATCTTTTCCAGAAATTTACAAATCCCCCCAAAACAGTATAAAAAAAAACAATTACAATGGGCTCAGACAAAGAAACTAAAGGTCAGCAACGTAAATGTCTTAAAAAAAACCTTTACACTATATTCAGAATTTGAGTGTATATGAAATGAAATGAAATATTCATGCATCATCATATCATCACATTCATATTACAGTTACCTGGATCTACGAGTACACTAGGATCTTTCCAGGATTGCATACTGCGCTCTAAGCCGCTTGTAGCCATCGTAAACCTCTTTGGCTGGCTTGCAACTGTACATTTTAGAATTTACATCTTGTTTGGGCAATTTTCAACATTTGTTATATTTCGTGGCCTAAATTATGAAAACTGTGTTATCTTCTACAATAGCAAAAATATGATAAATGTCATTAATAGTCAATATTACTCATCCACTAATGACAATAAGCCTCTGATAAGACAATTAACCTTGTTTTCCTTTAATACAGAAGATAATCACAGATTTCATTATTTGGGCCCAGATAATTTATCATTTATAGATTGTTCATATAAACATGATCTGGTCTATAATGTTCAAATAATAATTACCACATATAACATTATTCATATTGTTATTACCTGGATCTGCGAGTACACCATGACCTTTCCAGGACTGCATACTGTGCTCCAAGACGCTTATAGCCATCGTAAACCTCTTTCGCTGGTTTGCGACTATACATGCCATACACTATTTTAGTCCTTGCTCTGATAGGAAAAATAAATTAGAAATTCTAATCAGAAAAAAATCACTTTCACTTCATCAATACAATATAATTAGAGATATCTTTTTATTGCTTCATAGATTATTATTGGAATACATATTGCAATGATGCTTTGTATTGCTGACGTAATAGGCGCGGGCAGACATTATTACATTAGTTATACATTATTTTTTGCACATTTTAATACATGATGTAAAGGGCAATTAAAGCAAATATCGAGTACTTGCAAAGAACTTCAATTTGGAAAACTGAATGATTAAAATAATCTTATGTTACAAACAAAGCACAACGTGACTTGTGTAGACAAGGGAAAACTAATATGATAACCTCAAACCGGTTAAAAGCGAAATTATGACATTCTCCACTTGCTCTGTCCACTGCAGCAAACACAGGAAGCAGCGCTTGGGACTGGTATAAAATCTGTCGGCCCGACATGGCCCAATTTTGACCCTTTATTTGCACATTTCTCTGCCATTATACATTTTCTTGCAAAACACTTTGGTACATATTATTTATTTATAGTTCTGAACATTCTTCTCACATTTTGTGCGATTCTGTGAACATTCATTTTATTTTTTTAACAAATACCAGAATATATCTTTAACTCTTGGTACAGTTGATACATATCTCTGTTTGATAGAAAATAAAAATGCAATACCATAAACACACCATGACAATGTGCATGTCACAGAGGTAGCTAATTGGCACATAAACCAAGTATTTAACCAGGTAAAACTGATGTCACAAATATCTTCGGTTTTATGAAAACAAATATTATTTCAAAGATGATATCATTGATATTCTTTGCTTGATCACTATTTATTGGTACATAAACCCAGAGACCAAATAAAACTTACACCAATAAATCTCATTGATATAATGAAAATAAATATCATTTAAAATGACATAATTGTTATTGTTAGCTTTACCACTACATACCTCAGTCCACTATCTTCATAATGTGGGTGATTGATAATCCTTCTTTCTGTTGATAGTTTGATGGAGGCCATTGTTGGCATTGGTCCAGCAAAAACTGCATCTGTAAACAGTAGAAAGAAAATATCTACTGTAAAAGCAAATATTTCATCTCCCGTGAACTTTAGCAAATTCACTAAATTTCAGACATATACATATTTGTGGATTATTTTCAATTTTTTTAATATTATTGTACACAAGTCTATGTGCATTATAATGAGCAAAAGATTTGAAGAATTCGTGGCTGCAAAATTCATGAAAATTAATTTTTGTGACTTGAGCTGAAACACAACTTTTCATGCAATTGGGCCCAGCTGAATGAGTTGTAGTATTTTTTCTGTAGAGCCAGGTGATGTTTAGCGGGGTCATGTTCCAATTAGTCTGAATTCTTATAATTTTCTTCTCTCTCCATCAAGTATAATATGCAAAGGTTACTATTGTTGGTTGGAAGGGTATGTTTTAGCAGAGATGCCAATGATAAGATGAAGAAAATAATTCCTGAAATAGAAAATTCCTTGGAAATAGCTTTTTCAATATACTTATGTACACAAGCTATCTCACATAAATCAGGAAATTTAGCATCTTTCTTCCATACCTTTTGGTGTGTGTTGCATAATCCACTCCAGCATTTCCTCTTGAGGTGCATTTGAGAAGTCTCCTTGGATGCCCCATTGATGCTGGAGATTGAAGAAACCTTGGACCGACATCATCGCCAGTAAGAGGAATATTGCTGCTTGATGATGCATGTTTGACTTGACGAATTTGAATATCTGTGACGGTAAAGAGAATGTAAAGAGCGGAGAATAAAAAGAAATCGTAATAGCGTTAGTCGCTCCACAGATGCAAGGTATTTATAGTGATGATGATAATGTAGTGATTATAAAGGTAATGATGAAAGTAATGATGACGGTAGTGGTGATGGTGATGGTGGTGACTATGATGATGATGATGATGATGATGGTGATGATAATGACGACAGTGATGATGATGATGACGATGGTAATGGTGATGACGATGGTAATGGTGATGACGATGGTGGTGATGATGATGATGATAATGGTGATGATGATGATGGTGATGATGATAATGGTGATGATGATGATGGTGATGATGATAATGGTGATGATGATGATGATGATGATGATGATGATGATGATGATGATGATAATGGTAGTGGTGATGATGATGATGATATTAATGATAAGAATGATGGTGGTGATGAGGTTTATGATGATATTGATGATGAGGATGGTAATAATGATGATTATGATGATGATGATTATGATAAAGATAATGATGATGATGATGATGATTATAGTTAAGATAATGATGATGATGATTAAATATTACAATAATAAGAGCAATAGACTAACCTGTCTTGAAGCTAACAAGCATGAGATAAGACAAAGATGAGGTGAGAAGAACACTTTTAATCTCATCACCAGAACAGCCATTATCAGGAAAGCAATCAGCTGGAACAGATGATACGCCAACTGGAAGAAATCAAAGGATGAGGTTGAGCATCAGGAGTCTACCTTTCAAAAATGTTCCTACGTCAGTGCTACATTTATTTCACATGAGATGGTACATTAGCCAACAAAAGCAAAATGAATTATTTACATAAGAATGGACCATGAATAGCCAAACTAATACACTAATTCCAAAGTTGGTCCAAACAAATGAATCAATTCTAATTTAATAAACAAATTTGTAATGTGTAGAAAATTGTTTAATTAAAAAGAAAATCAGAATAGAATATAAACAGCATCAGAACTTTGAGTTAAATGTCATCAAGACAAATTGATCACAAAGATCTTACATTTCTCATAATTGCAATAAAGACCATATGATAATCGTTTGATATCAACTGAAACTTTTGTTGATTAAAAAGTGGCCATCAGTCTGACTTTAATGACCACCCATTCGTAATGACTGCTTTGTTTCATATGCATTATCATTATACAGGCCTAACAACATTATAATGCATTAGAAGTGTACTTACCTCCGCATGAGGCAGCTGTCTCTCCTCTCTGTAATTAAAATATGAGAAGTGTAATCTATGCGGTATAAATATAGATTCTGAGCAGAATCTGTGAAACCACTTTATTCTTTATATTGAAATAACACATTTTACCTCATAATCCAGTAATATCTTCAGATTTCTTCATTCTACATGTATAAGCAATCTGTCAGCCACAACAATAATTTTCCAACTTTTTTCTATCTGACTATTGAATACAATTTTTATATTTTTTTCAGTCAACATTCTCTTCTTTGCAATATTAAATGTTTGAAGATTTAGAACTTACACCGGCAATAATTTCAATGGCTTACCGGATGCTCTTATTTCATTGTTCATCTTTTCTATTTTTAATTTGGCTGTTGTTGTTATTTCTCTATTTGTCTTCCTATTTTTCCAACTGTATCACTGCAGTATGTACCTCTATGATTTTATATTGTAACCAAAAATGCAGTGCAGCTTTGTGGCTGGGAAAGTTTTTAAGATCTTTTTACCAGCACTGGAACTCTTTTACAAATGAGTAATTTTCAAGAAATATTGCAGGCTTTTCTCATGTGGAATTGCCCAATGTAAGTGTAACAGTAAATTGTTGCATATTCATGCATCTGATCCGAAATTGATGTGCGTAAATGATACGTACCTTACAGTATGAATAGGAACATCATTTTTCTCCACCAGTTTCTGACTACTGCTCCCGTTTGTGTTTTTGTGATCCACAACTCTCTTGGGTTGTAAAAATACCATGAATAACTGCAACAAAAGGAGAAAAAGTGAATTACAAGAAAGAGGAACCAATCCCTGGCATTATTGTCTTATCATTGAATGATAAAACTTTTCTTTATTGAATGAGAATAATTCCAGGGGATAAATGGTCAATAAACTTGTAGCAGAAATGTAAAATATTAAAAATTATTCACAAAAAAAATAAACTAGAATGTGAATAAAGAAAGTTGAACTACATGTAAATGCCTTCTTTGAAATAAAAACTCTTTCTTTTAAAATCATTGGTTTCATGAAATAGAGTACCTTGAAACACGATCTGAATTTGCATATTCACAAGTCTTTGAGGCCTTAAAAATTACTTGGTTAAATCAATGCCTTTATTTCAGCTTTCTCTATTGTAAACTTGTAATACTAATGAAAAAATGCATCTTATCAATCCAGGGGTAATAACAGCCAGTATTACCTTGAGTTATTGGATTCTATAAACTAGATATTGTCAGAATGTCAACTGTTCTGGACTATGCATTAGGTGTATGAGATTTTCATCACAAGTGAATTGTTTTAGTTATTGTCATGTTTGCTCTCACATTTGTTAAGCTGTTGACATAATCACATTCTAATCTTCACTCTATTCTGGAAAAGTTGGCATCGCTGCAATGCATATGCATATTTTTCCACTCCTCTGGGAGTATTCTAGCAGAGCACTTACACCTCGTCTAAGGTAAGATTTCATCAGATAATACTCACATGTGTTACTGTAACAAGTATTGCTATGCCAGAGGCAGGAAGGAGAAAGGTCTTCAAGAATTTGGTGATGGTCTGCAAGCCAAAATGGAAGAGAATTGCAAATGACTATAAAAATGAAACAACTCAAGAGAATGATTATAAAATGTTATGACATATGAGAATTTTCATTGCCTTACAATCGGAAGGTTCAACAGTACAAATCCATCCACAAGCTTAATTTCCTTTTATAGTGAGAAAATAAATGTGCACTGATCCAAATTTATTCCTTGAAATGGCAAATTTCAAATGAGACAACTATGCTACGGCTGGAAAATGGTAGAATGCAATTAGCTATTCATACATGTAAAACATACTGAAACATCAGACTTTATCATAATCACTATCATCCTTATAATCATTAATATCTATTACCATTAGTATACAGTGTAATCATCACCATCATCATCATCAATGCCACAAACATCAATTCCACCAACAACAAGGTCATCACCTAACTAAGCACTCCCTCTTTCAGCTAATTTGGCACCCTTTTTAACCGCAAATTTGGCGCCCCCTAGCTTTGGCCCGGAGGCGAGCACCCCTAAAGCCCTTCCCCCTCCCCCACGGTGCACACACGATAATCATCATCATCATCATTGTCATCGACATCATTAAATTATCATTATCACTGCAAAAATTATCAATATCAACAACACCATTGCCATTATCATTGCCATCACCATCATTAACGCCACCATCATCATCATCATCTTTATCATCATCATCATCATCTTTATCATCATCATCATCATCATCATCATCATTCGAGTATGATCATCGTTGCTTGAGGACGTACTTTTGAGCGCCCTCTCCACATTAGAATTCATCATGAGTGGAAAGAACGTGCCTAAGTCGAATGTACCTAAGCCGAATCCTACCGCGAACAAGCGGCCACGTCATCAATCGGGAAGCCCAATGAGCCCCAACGAGAATGACCCCACTGTCTTAGCGGACATTAAATCATGTTGGAGTGATTTTCTTGCAAAAATGGACGAAAGGCTATCGGCCTTCGAACGCAGAATAGATAGCAAATTAGAGCAATTGGCCGAGAGTATTGTATTTCAAGTCAAGGATACGGAAGAACTGAAAACGCGGATAGACACTGTGGAGAAAGGAGGAAGAGCAGGGAAGCACATTGCAAACTGGATCTGGATAGGAGCTGGTCAGCGTACAGGGACCAAATGGATATCTTCACGGAAATCAGACGGGGGAATCGGTCAATGATATGCAAGTCGTAGACTTAGTAGAGAAGGAGATCGAGGAGGAACATCTAGGTGTAGTTGGAGGCAGGGATAGAGAAGTAGATTCTACAGTAGGTGAGAATTTATTTCTGACATAAAGCGTGAAACCAGTCAAATTAAAATTAAAGTTTTAAAAGACAGCCCAGAAGAATGAGGAAATGTAAAACAAGACTTGAACGCTTTGGAGTAGGATTTTTGAATTGTATGAATTTTAAAAGATTTTCGCTCAGAAGGAAGGAAAGAAAGAAAAAGACAAATTAATCTTCATAGAATAGTGAAATGATGCAGATTGAACTTTTTTTTAGTGGTAGAGTTTGGACGCTTTGCCGGTAACACATTGATTTTCAAACGTACCTTCTTCTATGAGAGGAAGAAACTGATTAGAAAAGAACAGTTTTTTTTTTTTTTTTTTTATTTTTTTTTTATATTTTTTTATTCCTTTTTTTTTTTTTTTTTTTTTTTTTCTTCCATGCAAAGTGACTGTCAAGCTTAATAGCAAAGTGATTTGGTTATGGGGGCAGACATGCTTATAGAGCATGGATGCACTGCGAGAAGCTCCTAAATGAAAGATTATCAAAGTTTGTAATCAAATAAGAGAAAATGCTTGTAGCATTATGTCGAGTTTGTATGTTGTTGCTGTTATTATTATTTTTTTTTTCTTAGGTAAGAGTATAGTGGAGAGGGCTCCACAATCTAAGATGGTGGATACGAGGTTTTTGAATGTTTGTTTAATGTATTTTGTATTTTGGTCATTGATTTTTTATGTATGTGCATGTAAGAAAGTGGCAAGAATGAATTTATGTAATTGTGTAGTTACAAGTATGGTTGAGAAAATAATACAATTATTCTGTGTGAAATATTTTGATGACAAATAATGATAAAGGTTATATGGAGAACAGGAATATAGGAGAGGCAATACGATTAATTGATGATGTTTTATATGAAACACAAAATAGTTTCAACAGTGGATACTTAGTAACCACTGATTTAGAAAAAGCGTTTGATTCTGTTTATCACAATTATATGTATACGGTACTTCACAGTTTCGGTTTTGGCCCATCCTTCATTCAGTGGGTTAAGGTACTTTATACAAATGTAAGTAGTTGTGTCATGAACGGAGGTGTCTCCACCAAGTACTTTGATATAGGTAAAGGAG
>BQKZ01005724.1:49133-60946 GCA_036244855.1 Temnopleurus reevesii | reverse complement strand
GGGGGGGGGGGGGGGGGGAGGCTAGGGGTTCAAGCCACAGCTTCTTTTGTTAAATGCTTGCAAGTATGGTGATGTGAAAAATTATTCTATTCTTTGTATCATATTGTATTTCCTGTCTCCTGTATAACAGTGATATATTCAATTTGATTGAATTGAATTCGAATTTTTATGGTCATGTTCACAGAAATCTTGTACACAGAATAAAGACAGGATTACGGTATCTTTTAAATAATACAATAAAACATTGCGCAATTACAAAATGCTCTAGGTACTCCGTAATGCCTATGGTTATAGTTATTATCATTATTTTCATCAACATCATTATTATCACTATCATTATCATTATCAAGGAATTCAACCTAAATTGGGAAATACTCTTCAGATTTGTTATTTGTTTGTTTATTTATTCATCTATTTGTTTGTTTTTCTTCTCAAATGGCGTCTCCAGTGATGGATTTGACCGTGACACAGCTCGCAAAGGTCGCCGAAAAAGTTGATCCAGACGATTATATTTTTTTGTTCGGTTGTTTATCTGTTTATTGATTTGTTTGTCTATCTATTTGTTTATTTCTTTGTTTGTTTTCCTTCTCAGATGGCGTCTCCAGTGATGGATTTGACTGTGACACAGCTCTCAAAGTTCGCCAAAAAAGTTGGTCCGAACGATTATAGTTTGTTTTGTTCGGATGTTTATCTGTTTGTTTATTTGTTTGTTTACCTATTTGTCTATTTATTTTGTTTTTCTTCTCAGATGGCGTCTCCAGTAATGGATATGACTGCGACACAGCTCGAAAAGGTCGCCGAAAAAGTTGATCCAGACAATTATAATTTGTTTTGTTCGATTGTTTATCTGTTCTTGTATTTGCTTGTTTATCTATCTGTTTATTTGTTTGTTTTTCTTCTCAGATGGCGTCTCCAGTAATGGATTTGACTGTGACACAGCTCGAAAAGGTCGCCAAAAGAGTTGATCCAGACGATCGTTATTTGTTTTGTTTGGTTGTTTATCTGTTTGTTTATTTGTTTATTTATCTATTTGTTTATTTGGTTCTTTTTTTCTATTCTCAGATGTCGTCTCCAGTGATGAATTTGACTGTGACAAAGCTCGCAAAGGTCGCCGAAAAAGTTGGTCCGAACGATTATAGTTTGTTTTGTTCGGTTGTTTATCTCTTTGTTTATTTGTTTTTTTTATCTATTTGTTTATTTCTTTGTTTGTTTTCCTTCTCAGATGGCGTCTCCAGTAATGGATTTGACTGCGACACAGCTCGAAAAGGTCGCCGAAAAAGTTGATCCAGACGATTGGGTGGACCTGGGGATCCGACTTGGATTTGAGTATAATCAAATACAACAAATGAAGGAAGCGCACAAAGCGGTGAGCAATTCTTCTTTAATAATTAGCAACTATAATAATAATAATAATAATAATAATAATAATAATAATAATAATAATAATAATAATAATAATTCTAATAATAATAATAATAATAATAATAATGATAATAGATGCAATTCATATAGCGCACGTATCCACTCTGCTGAGTGCTCAAGGCGCTTTGCATTATTATTACCCTGGCTTTAACCCGGCAGCCACCAGCGCACTTGGCATTTCAAGGAATAAATATTCCTGCCAGGTACCCATTCACCTCACCTGGGTTCAGTGCAGCGCAATGTTGATGCATTTCTTGCTGAAGGAAATTAGCGTCATGGGTGGGATTCGAACCTACGACCCTCTGATTGAATGGCGATAGTCAATGACCACTACACCACGGCGCCTTCACATTATACTTCAAAGTGTTATAAAATATGTATCTTAAGACTGACTCACACATTTGCGTTTTAGCCTGCGTCGGCGCAGTGAATTTTGTATATCTTCATTTTTAATATAGGCCTACACACTCTTAAAAATATTGGGTAATTTCATTACCCAGTGGACACATACGAACCCTTATGATTTGGGCAAACGAAAATTGGGTATATTATGACAAAATTTTACCACATGTGTAGTACATAATTCCTAAAATTGAGTAAATGTTGGGGAGAAAATACCCAATTGGGGCATAAAATTACCCAAAGTTGATCGGACTCATAATAACCTACATGTTGGGCAAATGATTTTAAGAGTGCACCAGAAACAGGTTTCACAATATTTTCTAACTGTACTTTCAGGTGATACGGACGGTATATTTGCAATGCTCGTTCAATAGCTTAGCACCCATCCACCACTTCGTGAAAATATGGTCTATAATTATGTGTTACAGAATCTTTCTATAGAGGTCACCTTTCTAAAGTGGCCATTTTTCCGTTTCCCTTGGGTGGCCACTATAGACAGGTTTAACTGTAGGTTTATTGACGGAAGCATCGTGGTGTAGTGGTTTAGACCCCTGCCTTTCAACTTATGAGAAGGTCGGCGGCTCAAATCCCACCCATGCCGTTAATTTCCTTCAGCAAGAACTTTATCGACAGTGTGCTGCACTCAACCCAGGTGAAAATGGGTACCTGGCGGGAATTAATTCCTTGGAATGCTTAAGTACCGAAGTGGCTTGCTCGGCAGTTATAGGTAGGGTATATTATGGTGCACAGTATCAAGTGCAGTAGCGTATATGCATATAGTGCGCTATATAAATTGACCTGTTGTATTATTATTATTAGGTGGTCTGTCGCAAATCGACAGATCACCTATTATGTTTCTACGGATTTGTCTTCTTCTTCTTCTTCTTTTTTTATTCTTATTCCCAAAACTTTGGTAAACGTTTTCTCAAAAATGACATCGTCATACCCAATGACATTTGAGTCATCAATTTGGTCTATTGAGTAGATCTGAGTCTTTTAATTTGTATGCCAACAGTCAATGATGACGTCATCTAGACGCCATTTTGTAAATTTACAATATTAACAATAACTTCATCAATAACAATAAAAAAGTAAAAACATTAACATGACATAAACTTTTATTGACGTTCTATCGATAAATATCATCATAGGTCACACAAAGGTCATTACGACGCGCGCGTTAAAATTTAAAAATGCTCCAAATCATCTACAATCAAGTCTTTATACGTTTTAGACCATTTCTAGCATTTAAAACATTTGCGTGCGTACAAGGGTGTGTGCGCGTTGTCGCGCGTTTTACCATGACGCATCCTTTATTCCTCATTTTTCTTTACGTCATCTGAAAAAGCATAACATTTCAAGCATTTTGATATCAAGTTCTTTCAACGATCATTATTAAGGAAATTACAGCCCGTCAAACTTTTCTGCGCGCGCGCGCATTTCCTCTAAATAGTCCAAATATGGGCAAAAACATGCCTATGCAAAATTCAATGTAGCTCTTCGAATAGCATGGGGACCCCCATTTTTTTTCAATGAACATGTTCAGTATGGATTGAAGTTACGTTTACATATAATATTTAACCTTCAAGTATATTGTGACTTCATCTAAGTGGCGCCTAAACTCAAAATTTCGTTGTTTTTTTTAAATGGCGTCATAGTTTTTATTCAAATTTGTCCATAACTCCGTTGACATTGGTCCTTTTGCGCCCAATTGTTGATATGTTGCAGCTGAGGTAATTGCCCACAAAACTAGTACTCACGGTTTTTCATTTTGACAACGACAAAATGGTGTATTTTTACAATATATATCCATGTCATTTTCACCCGTTTTACACGTAATCTCTATGGCAAACGATTTCTGATGAAATTTGATTCTGCACCTTTGTCTTATTTTTGCAAAATCTCCCTTATTCTTGCTCGAAATTCTTTGTCCTTGACATATGTTGTTGCCTGATAAATTCTCTTGTTACATGGGTTCGGTTTTTTCTATTCTGACGTCATTATCATGGTTAATTGTAGCGCTAAATAGGGATACACGGATCCGATTTTCAATTTATGTGTATTATGAATGGGGAATATCCTAGCTCAATCGGTAAGGGTAAGTTGTTTACTTCCCAACCTAGAAGTCTTGGGTTCGAATCCCACCTCTGACACTGTTTTTTTTCCAACTTTTTTTCTTCTTCTCTAATTATCTTAGTCATCGTATCAATCATTACCATCGAGAAAAAATGGAAATTGACGTCGCAATTTTTTAAAAAATAAATATCTTCCAATCTTTCGTAGAGGTCAATTGTCACTGATATCATGCGTCAGTAACAGTATGACATATTGGTACTCAAAATGTTGGAAATTTAATGATAAACATCAATACGACAATTTGACAAAATTTAAAATATAAGCTGTCATTGTAGACTTTACAATGGGATGTTTCACATCCACAGAACAAATGCCCCCCCCCTCCCCACACCCAGACACACAAAATAATCAACATTTAGTGGAAACATTGAAACATTAATAAAATACTTGTTTCAGTAATCAATGGTTAATATATTCGCAATGTACAAATTAGCTCGCTATCGGCAATATGCTATCATAAATATGTTCAATCAAGCTTGGTCTCCTTTATCTCAAGAATAAAAAGTTTAAAATGCATCCAAATTTGATATCCATGCAGATCTTACAATTAGATGTTTCACATCCACAAATGGAACATCCCACAACATACCGATATTAATTTCATTGCAATGTACGTATATCACGAACCATCCTTCCAAATATCTTAGTTTTTCATACATGCAGATGTTGACTATATCTCAATCCCTCTACTAGCTTGAGGTCATACAAAACATGTCATCGTTTTCTAAAATCACATTATGAATCAAATGTTCCCGAACTAAAATCATTCACACTCACGTCATAATTTTCAAGTTCTTTTTAAACATGACAAATAATATGTTGACAATTACATCTAAAAATGTCCCTTGATCACAGGATTTAAAGACAGACCACCTAATTCGTCCTCATGACGAATTAAATGTCTAGTTGTCATTATTATTATTATTATTATCATTATTATTATTATCATCATCATTTCCTGATTTTGCAGATGATAAAGGATGGAATCTTTGCAATGCTCAACCAATGGCTTCGCACCCATCCACCGTTCACACAGCCGGACGCAAGGAAGTATCTGGCGGACCAGTTCAGAGACATGAATAAGTTGGATCTCGCTTATGCACTCATCAGTACTGGTAAGAGTGTAGATGAAATTCTGAACGGTCTAAATCCAAAGTACAGTTTTCGTAAAAACGAATATTTTTATCGCCAGATTTTCTCTTTAAAGGTAAAGATTCGTAATGATCGGGATGCAGAAAGTGATGTTAAACGAGCTGATGTATTCACAAGTTGCTTTACATGCCTACATATTTCTGTGTTGGATATTACGAGTACATTTTGTGCTCGTATTTTGTGTATTTGACGCCGAACACGTCATTCAGCCATTATTTCTACGGTGTGCTAAGTGCATTTGCACGGGGGAGCGTCGGCCTGAAATGGGCGATGCGATCGGTGGTATTGTCTGCGGTGTGTGAGTTCGCGTTCATTTTGTACGTGAAGCATGTTGTGCTTGGGAGATACGACCGCAGCATGTTTTTTGTTTATTTTGCGATAATTAAGCCATTTCTAGGTCGATTTCATTCAAACAAACTATGAACATGCTCTAATTTATTATTGAAAAAATGCATTATGGTAATAATTTTATTGCAGCTAGCAAACTAGTTAAATATCTGAAGCGCCCTCCTCCCAAATCTATATGAAATGAGATATAGTGTCATAAACATATTGCGCAAAAGATTGTGCAAAAAAAGAACGAGCATCGGAAAGCTATAACCTAAAATGTGCAATTTTTTTAGTGTGGTGCTTCACCGCACTAATTCAATGTTTTCTTTCTTGATAGGGGACAACTCTTTCATGCTCAGAATTGGATGAAAATTTCAGAATTTGATTGTTGTGTATATCTCTATATCTTTATATTGTCAGATCTTGGAAATAACTTTGTATATGCCCGATAACAAGCAAAATAATGCTATAATTAAGAGAGGGTGCTAAATATGATTTAACGGTCAAATTCAAATTTTCAAAAGAATCATCTTTACCAAAACTATACTTGGGCTTTAAAGACTTGATCTGCGGCAGAAAAAATATTGCTGTCTTTAAAAGCAGGAAAATCAGACGAATAGATTAAAAAAAAAAGTTTCAAGAAAATTCGACAGGAAATTTAAAAAAAAAATGGTTTTGAATATTTCAACGTTATTACTCAACAAGTGTTTGTCGTGAAAATTGGCAACATTGTGTCACGTGATATGACGTAGTTCATGTACTTCTTTGGATGCAGTTTCTTATATCTCTTGTGGAAAGTCACCTTTTTCAATAATAATCGTGTTTGTTTTTTTCTCAATATATGCATAGGTACAGATACAGATATTGATTCAACCTTTTGAAGATGAAAAAATAACATTTATGGAGCAAACGGATTCTTAAAAACAATAAGTTTACTGACAGGAAGTGAATGACATAGGTCGTCACACGTGACCGAAAGCCACGTGTTATGACGGACAGTAATTTATGATAACTACCGTTCAATCTCTATCATTGCAGCACAATGTGAATGAATGTATTACTGAAGAAAATTAAAACCATGGTTGGGATTCGAACCTTCGACCCTCTGATTGAGAGGCGAGAGTCAGAACCACCACACCACGGTGCCTACATACACTGAAATCAAACTTATTCCTAAGTAGCAGAGCATCAAAAGTGCTTTAAATCTCTATTGCATGATAATCATCTTAAGCCTCAGTCACATACGACCCCAGAAGCAACATGATTCAACACGACTCTTTGTTCTGAGGCAGTTCACTGTGAATTAACAAAGAGTCGTGTTGAATCGTGTTGTTTCCGGGGTTCTATGTGACCAGGGCTTAAGCCTCAGTCATATAGGACCCCGGAAGCAACATGATTCTTTGTTCGCAGGCAACTAAATGTGAACTGAACAAAGAGTCGTGTTGCATCGTGTTGCTCCTGCGTCTCTATGTGACTTAGGTCATACATCGTGGATTTGTTCATTTTTCAGAGGTCGGCTTTGTAGCTCCTCACAACATAAAGGTCGAGGAATCATCACTGATCTTTGAATACGAATTTCGAAGCTGCCAGAAAGAAAAGGGCAAGTACCATTTCTTAAATTTCTTAATTGCCTGCCAATGCACATAGGAGTATATTTTACGGTGACTCCCTCGATTACACATGTACACTTACGCAATTAACCCGTAACGTGCCACATGTATGTGTGTTGATCTATGCAGGAGTGCCAAGTGCGTGTATACACGCAATCGTAATAACACCCTTTGTGTACTAATATTGTGTATATCATACATATTAACTCTAGAGCTATTGTATTGTTCTTCCATCCTGCTTAGGTATTAGCAGGCTATTTGGTCATACGTTAAGTAGAAAACAATTTATAGAGGTGAAAAAGGATCAAAGAGTATTAAAAACCGCTCCAAGGAGCCGCATAAAATAAACTTGGCACAGACAGTGCAGTATACATTATTTCATGAATACCAGAAAATATGCTTGGATTTGATCTCCCAGCGGTGTTTCACCAAGTTTTGTGCTGAATGATCGATCATCTTGTCCGTATTGGTAAGACACGTACCCCTGGGGCCCCGAAACATTGAGATTTCCAATTAATCATACGATCGATAGCATGGGCCAATTGCATGAAATGGTCTTAAAGGAGTCTTAAGGATGGTCTTGAGGAGTCTTAAATTTATGTGCCACCCTAGTAACATATACGTAGTAGCTATTGTGTCTATGATAACTGGGTGTCACAAGAAGTTAAGACGTCTTAACAAGAAGAGGATAGCTAAAGGAGTGGTCACACCGGCTGAGCGACGCTGTAGCGGTATTTTAGCGGTAGGGATTTAGTCTGGAAGGACAGACCCTAGACTTTCGATGTGTGCTTGCGCAGACCCTGTATCACGCTCTGCGCATGCACACACCGAAGGCCTGGGTTCTGTCCTTGCAGACTAGATCCCTCCCTCTAAAGTACCGCTACAGCGCCGCTCGGCCGGTGTGACCACACCTTAAGACCATTTCATGCAATGTGGCCCTGAATCACAAGTCTATGAAAAAAAATCATGTAATAAAGCTTGCAAATGATTGCAATATTGATTGTATCTCTAATAATTATGTTAGAGGCCACTGGGCAGTACTTCACCAAGATTAGAAAAAAGACTTAAAGAACGACTGGGTCGTGTTCTTGTGCTTAAGGATTGATAATAAGACGCATGTTCAGCACAGGAACTTTACCAGTTGTTTTAAAAGTATTTCTTATATTGCTGAAACACCAATCATTTTTAAAGTTACGCACGAGTGTAAGAAAGACTGGAGTACGTAAACGAGTGTACTACGCGTAACATATTCCCACCATTCGGCACAAGAACTTACACAAGTTGTGCGTAAACTCGTTCTTAAAGCGAATATCGAGTACTTGCAAAGAACTTCAATTTGGAAAAATGAATGATTAAAATAATCTTATGTTACAAACAAAGCAAAACGTGACTTGTGTAGACAAGGGAAAACTAATATGATAACCTCAAACCGGTTAAAAGCGAAATTATGCCATTCTCCACGTGCTCTGNAACGGATTATTCGATTTTGCTCAAATTTTCACAGTTTGTTCATCTGATTTTTCTTCATTTACTGACCATACATTATTGTCTGGGTGTAATTCCCCTTTAATGATTTGCTGAACATATATCTTTTGCCATTTGAATCTATGGGCCAACCATGCTCTGGACAATTAGCATTGTTGCCAAGGTTATATGTTAATATGTTTCATCAGGGATACAGCGAATCATAATGCATAGGATTGCCTGTGAGCATATCGACAGTCTGTATATAGGCCAGTCAAAATAACAACATATCAAAAGCTTACCAAAATCGGAGTTGTGGATCAATGCGTAATTTGCATAAATTCAAAATGGCCGCCATTGAGGAGTGAATGTACTTTATATTCCAAGTATATACCCACATATGGAGTTGAAACTTGGTGCTAGTGTGTATTAGTACACGGAGACCATCCCCTAGAATTTGGACATTCGGAGGTCAAAGTTCAAAGGTCACAGGGGTCAATGACCTCAAAATTCAAATAGATCTATGTTTAGGTGGCTAGTTATAACGCTAAATATCCTATTAATCTCAATAACAATTTTTCATGATACCCAGAATTGATATTCAAATGAACAATGGGAGGATGATGCGGTTGTGAATTCAAGCAATGATGTCAAAGTTCACTGATCGTATGTTAAATCTGCTGTCATCATGCAGACTTGATTTCATCTTCTTAAGTGTTCTATACAGTGCAAAAACGCTGGTGTTAAAACACCAGCAGGAATCAGTATTGGTCCACACCAGAAAAGAGATTCAAATCAATATATCTAAATACCGACTGATGTTTTTAAGATCTTAAGCAACATCAGTAGGTGATTGAATATATTAAACTGATTTAAAAGGCAATAGTCAGAATCTCTACACTACGGCGCATCAATAAATAATGTTCGGACAAACGAAACTGTCTGCTAATTCTAAAGAAAGGTATGATGACCTAGCCGTATAAAGCATTTAGGAATAACGAACCTTCGGAATTCTGAACTAAACGGAACTTCAAAATTTAACAGTAGAAGGGGAAATCCCATAACGATAAATATTGCTACAATCCTGAATGAAAAACAAATCTCGAATAGTTTCAAAAGATTCAATATTTACCCATAACAAGGCGAATCTATTGACATTGGGAAAGAAAAAAAATTACCCTCGTGACATGAACTTTGTATACTGCTGATAAAAGGGTTCACATTGGGAGACAAAACCCTAAAGCCCCGGTCACATAGAACCCCGGAAGCAACACGATTCACCCCTACTCGTTGTTCTGAGGCAGTTAACTGTGAATTAACAAAGAGTCGGGGTGAATCGTATTGCTTCAGGGGTCCTTTGTGACCGGGGCTTCCATAGAAGTGTTGTTTCTGGAAACCAGATGCCCGTATTCTGATATCAGGTTTAACTTTAACTCGAGTCTGAATCTGTAGTTTAAGTATGCGTAGCCAAAAGTGTCAAAACTTTATGTAAACTGTATAATTCTTATCTTAACTGCTCTCTTTTTCCATTCTCTAATAATGTTGAAAACTATGTAAGATGTTATTCCAAGACAGTTTTTAAAACTATGAGTGCCAAATGTGCTGGTAAATTGAACACCGACTGGTATAGATTCAAGCCTCTTTTGGCTTCCCATACTTAAACCCCAGATTTAGACTCGAGTTTAAGTTAAACCTGGGGGTGTTTCATCAAGACAAGACATTTCGACAAGGAGTCATTTCTGACAGTTCCCACATCAGCGATAGTGCTTTTCATCCAATTACAATCAAGGAATTTGTCAGCGCTGACTAATTGTCTCTGCGACAAATCTTGATGACACCCCCCCCGCCCCCGATATCAGAATACGGGCCTCTGGTTTCCAGAAACCATAACAGTTCTATGGAAGCTTATACGTGCAGCACAAAGACGAGTTGTTCAACTCGCTAAGGTGCCTCGCTTTGGTCGAAAGGCAAGAAGGCGACTTGTACAAACTCACATTGATGTGCTATTTAAGAAGATAATGCGAGAAGACAACTTGTCCTAATTCGCCTTGGCGCCTTGCCTCGGACGAGATGGGGATAAGGCGACTTGTACAAACTCACATTGATGTGTTGTTTAAGAAGATTATGCGAGAAGACAACTTGTCCTAACTCGCCTATGAGCCTTGTCTCGGACGAGAAGGTGAGAGGGTGACTCGTAGAAGCTCGTCCGGGTGCCTTAATTAAGAAGATCATGCGAGGGGCAATTTGTACTAATTCGCCTTGGTGCCTTGCCTCGGACGAGAAGGGAATAAGGCGACTAGTGCAAACTCACCTTGATGCCTTGTTTAAGAAGATAATGCGAGAAGACAACTTGTCCTAACTCGCCTATGAGCCTTGCCTCGGACGAGATGGGGATAAGGCGACTTGTGCAAACTCACCTTGATGCCTTGTTGAAGAAGATAATGCGAGAAGACAACTTGCAATAATTCGCCTTTGAGCCTTGCCTCGGACAAGATGGGGATAAGGCGACTATTGCAAACTCACATCGATGTGTTCTTTAAGAAGATTATGCGAGAAGACATCTTGTACCAACTCGCCTTGGCGCCTTGTCTCGGACGAGAAGGGGATAAGGCGACTTGTAGAACCTCGCCTGGGTGCTTTGTTTAAGTCGAGAAGGCGAGAAGGCGACTTGTACAAACTCGCCTTTGCGCTAAACGTACAAGCTTCCATAATACTGTTGCAGCTTCTGAAATCTTAAAAAGAGAGTCAACCCAAATAGTATTTTTTAGCGGGAGCAGAAATGTTTAGTGAGCAGAAAAAAAAGTTCAATTGGAGAAAATTGGACAAGTGAAAAAATTCTTAAGGAATTATTAAGGATTTTAAAATTGGGCTAATCAGTGACAATTTTGCTTCTCTTGGTGGATCAATATCATTATTGGGTTAACTCTTGCAAACTCGACTTTGCGCTGCACGTATAATTAAGCTTCCATAAGACTACGGTAGTCTACGATAATCGTAGCTTCTGAAACCTTAAAAGAAGAGGCTACTCCCAAAATCATGATCAATCATTTTTTTTAACAGGAGCAGACAATTTTGGTAAGCAGAACGTTAAGTTTTCAGCTTTTAGTGTAAACCAACTAATGTTACTGCTTTCATGGTTGGCCGATTTGAGCAGTTCCATTTCGATACTTGATATTACAAAGAGAAAAACGGATAAAATGGGAAATGGAACAACGTACATACACCCACAAAAATAATTTTGATTGAACGGGGACCCCGCGAAGCGTGTAAATCTGTTTTGTGTACATGCTATGGCGG
>BQKZ01005723.1:35996-51365 GCA_036244855.1 Temnopleurus reevesii | reverse complement strand
ACCCCCTCTCTCTCTCTCTCTCTCTCTCTCTCTCTCTCTCTCTCTCTCTCTCTCTTTCTCTCCATCTTGCTCTGTCTTTTTCCTATCTTCTTAACTACATTCCATCGTTTTTCCGTTCAATTTTTGTCCAACATTCTTCTCTCATATATTCTTCCCCTTTCCTTCTCCATGTCACTCGTCTTGGGGATGTCGAACCGACGAAAATCCAGTCTGGTCAATTCTAATTTTGTTTATTGTTGTTGATGTTGTTGTTGTTGGTGTTGTTGTTGTTGTTGGTGGTGGTGGTGGTGGTGGTGTTGTTTTGTTGTCGTAGTTGTTGTTGATGATTTTAATTTTTTCGATCATGCGTTCAAATGTTTAAGTTCTACTCATTTTTCAAATGGAATGTTCAGACCCAATGCAAGTCAGCCAAATATTTTTCAGATTGATTATATTTTTTCTAATTGACGTTGGTTATATAGACGCAGATTTGTGATTATTTGGTCCAAGTTTCTGTTTTTTTTATGGAGCAGTACCACTGACCAAAAATAAATTCCTCTTAATCTTGCTCACAATAGTCGGAATTTGTTTACAATATTATATAATGTCAGCCAGCATAACACCTTTCAGAGTTTGCATTAATTTTCTATCTTGGAATGCCACTGACCGAAAAATGGACTTCTTGGTTTTTTTTTGTTTTAATAGGCGGAATTAATAACCATAAATGCCTATTTTCATCCTTTGACATTTTCGTCCACACAAAGAATACAGCTTATTGCAATACATCTCTAATTTTATTTTTCTTTGGTTTTATACCTGGTAAACGAAACAAGCACTTGTTGCAATCTTTATGATAAGGATATCTAGAAATAATAATCATTAAATATTTTTTTTCCTATGCAAGGTGTTGAGTTCAGTAAACTCGAAAAAACACAGCAACTTCGTTAACAGCCATCATGGTATTTTGTTCTCTTTTATTCTTGTTCCTTCCTACTCCTCCATTTTGGTATACATATCATTGATATTTGTTATTAAGAGTTTGTAGCCAAAGGGCACAGCTCCATAATCCCATCATAGGTGCTACATTTTTATTTGAACAATGCTTTCCGTCTTTTTAAAATTAATGTGTATATACGCATTGCGATAGGATATGTTTTGATATGGTGCTATGTTGTCCTCATGCAACACCATCCTGTTGCTAACGTCACTTAGTGAAAATCGATACCAATTAATGTATCACATTAACAACCAACATTTTGTAGAAGCAAATACGTATTTACCCTTCTCGAGCCCTTATGCAGTTGGAAAAGTTCAATTTTCTTGAAAATGTCAATTATCTGGCATATTAGATGTCCAAATTGCGTTGCAAGTGACTGTCAAGAGTCTAATTACCATTTATTATTTATAATGAAAATAGTATTCAGGGGATTGGCGTAAGAAGAGGCCATTAACCTTTTATAACGTGAACAGGGTCGAAAAATAAAAACTCTTCTGGGGTATAAGGCCGACTCACACATTTGCGTTTTTAGCCTGCGTTGGCTCAGCGTTTTTTTAAATAAAAAACCTCTCGGCGGACGCACAAATACGCTGGTCATTCGGTGGACTTGACTGGTGTTGACTCCTTTGGCGCAAGCTGAACGTCAGCAGGGAGGTGTTTCACCAAGATAAGAAAGACTTTACGCACGACTTTACGTTCGACTGGTATCCCTTCTTGTGCGCAATGATTCATAATAGTACGCGCATTCAGCGAAAGAATTGATACCATGAAGTCGAACGTAAAGTTGTGCGTAACTTTAAGAACGACTTGGTGAAACACCTCCCAGGTCAGTCCATCGCCTGATCGGCGTATACTGTGCGGCGTGCGCTCAAGGAGTGCTTTCAATTTTAAAAAACGCTGGACCGACGCAGACCTATAACGCAACGGTCTGAATCGGCCTTATACTCCGATCTTGCTTGTAGAAATGATACGCATGAGAGAGAATCGAAGTGGCTGTGAGATATTTGTGGGATGTTCAACTCCCGGTTCCCGCGGATGAGAAGAGTTTAGAAAAATAGGGATGTGATTATTCGTTTTGACACTCAAGAAGATTGACGAAATTTGGGAGGGAGTCAAATGGCGTATATATACCAAATGGTCATAACTCAAGTTTTGCATGATTACCCCGACCTTTGTGATATTATGATTCTTAACACCATATGGTAGTGTTTCCTCATTATTCTTAGTCTTCTTCCTCTTCTTATTCTTTTTCTTCTTCTTCTATTTCTTCTTCTTTTCTTTCTCCGTTTCTCCATTCCTTTCTTCTAATGGTTTCCATCACGGTGAGCAGAAGGTACAATTGCCTGGGACAAAGTAAACAATTTCTTTCCAAAATTCACAATAGAAAGTCCCAGGTGCAACTCGTATTCAACATTTGGCCATTGAATAAGAAGGGTGGAAACGTCTTTTGTTTCTGTCAAGCTATCGTTGATGCTTGAATGAGGTTGTTCAATTTGTCCCAGACCTCTGTCCTTTCTGTTCAAATTGCATGGAATACCAGCAACATTATGGGTTATAATCCAGTCACTTTTTCTTTCTTTCTTTCTTTCTTTCCTTTTTTACACGTATTTATTAATCTTATCTTGCATTGTGTCGTCAATTGTTTATTTCCAATGTAATGTTTTTAATGTTTTAATGTTTTTTGGAATATCTAGTTTCGAAATCGAAATGTATTCATTAAATATTCATTTTAGTTTCATCATTTCTTTTCGAGAGAAAAGCTGTGTGTAAAAATTACCAAAAAACTTAACATATAGGATTCCAGAATATTTCATATAAAACTCAGTAATTATTAAACAAAAACACTTTACTACTGTATATAAATGTTAACCACAACGCTTTTAATCCAAAACTAAATCAAATGCAAGACCATGTCTTTATTTTGTGTGTTTAGGCTATTTGTTGACAGGGTTGTGGCTCTTTTTGAAGTGTCGAATCACATAGTATTTTCTTTTAAAACGTATCAAATAAAAATTGAGGTAGCCCAAAGGAAATCGTTTTGTCACTCGAGCAAGACGATTTTGTTTCTTACGGGAAGGTGATGAAAAAGCGTAGCATAATTAGACGCGTTTAGAAAATGTTTCACGCCTAAGCTTGGGACAGGGTTAATGTAACATTCGCCGGAAGGCCTCAATTATCGTGAAAATGATGAGGGAATTTTCAAGACGGCTTGCAACGAGGATATTAAAAATCAGAGATCGGGGAGTACGCAAAGGAATCGGGGAATAGATAGGGGAACTTGGGAATATTATATCGATAGTGGAGACGAGGACAATTCATTGATACCTTCCCAGGAAATTTAATTGCGTTAGGTTACATGGAAGGAATTAGATCTAATGGGAAGGCTTAAGATGCAGGCTTCGTATTTAAGGCTAAGGTCACAGTGGCCCGAATACACCATTCATCGCTGATTTGACGGGCTTCTATAAGAATTTATGAAACAGAATCATAAATGGAAAATCAGCTAATGCTCAAAAGCAGAGAAATTGCATGAGGGAAAGGGGAAATATACGGTAGGAGGAAAAAGGAGTTGAGGTGAATCCAATGACATAATTTCTGAATTCCTTGCTTCAAAACCTGAATTGTCGGGAAACAAACGTAAAATACCTTTACAAAATATTGATTCCGCGAGGAGAAAATTTGATTTATTAATTTTGTTTTTCTAGCATTTTTCTTTGAAACAAAAGGGATCGATCGTTTCACCGATGGAAAAAGATAATCTTGATCCTATTCACTGTCCCAAAAAATGAAATAGAAACCGTCAAATTACATAAATTTTATGTCAGAAGAACCCCCCCCCCCCCATGAAAAAAAAAAAATGCAGCTATATAGTATCACCTCCGGATGGTGGCGATACTTCCAAATGATAATATGCATGCTTACATATAGACCCCATTTATTGCCATGGTAACGATAAAGCTGTAAATTCTTGCAAATCTACTATCTCCAGATTGATGTTCAAATTGTTTCTTTTTTTTTCTTTTTCTTTTCATATGTGGGAAGGAAACAAATCGAGCAACACGGACTTAATAATAATAATAATAGATGTAATTTATATAGCGCACATATCCACACTGCTGAGTGGTCACGGCGCTTTACATTATTATTGCCCTGGCTCTAGCCCGGCAGCCATCGGCGGCGCACTTGGTATTTCAAGAAATGAATATTCCTGCCAGGTACCCATTCACCTCACCTGGGTTGAGTGCAGCACAATGTGGATGATCTTGCTGAAGGAAATTGACGCCATGGGTAGGATTCGAACCTACGACCCTCTAGTTGAAAGGCGAGGGTCACGACCACTACAGCACGGCGCTTCCATTGACCACTACACCACGGCGCCTCCATTCTAAAGATACCAACCATTCCTGGATATGCATGAGGACAAAGTAAAAAGGTGAATGATGCAAACAGCTGACCAAAAATGAGAGCAAACAATAACCATACTCTCGGCCATTCACTTGGAATAAAAGGTTTAGATTCATATGATATTGCAAATGCTGTTTTCCGGAGAGGTATTCACAATAACAAATGATAATAATAATAACATTTGTAAAGCGCAGAACTATATCAATATATTCTACTGTGTTAAAAGACTCCTATTCAAGTAAAGACATGAGTGGTAAAGTAGACTCTCAATGTCGTGTCAAAACGATATGTCTTAAGCTTTGATTTGAATGTATTAAGTGAGGATGAATCTATCTCGTAGAACCTCTGGAAATAGGTAACATTATTTAAACTACATGTAGATGCGCAAAGAAATGTCTTGCATCCATGCAGACGGCATGAAATATTAAGGTTACATTTGCCAAGAGACATCAATTTCCGTTAAGATGATAAGGGAATTCTTAAGACGATTTTAAAAGAGTTTGGGTATATCAGCTTACATCAATGTTCAAGGGCATCGAATGTAATATGGTATANCCACTCAAAATCTTTAAAACAATGTTTTATTAAAGGTTTTTAACTATCTTAAAGACCGACTCACACATTTGCGTTTTCAGCCCAGCTTTTTTGGCAATTAAAAACGCTCCTTGGACGTACATGCAGACGGTAGACTGGCGTTTGGTGTACATGCTTCTTTAACGTAAGCTGAATGTCAGTCAACCATCTGATCAGCGTATGCGTGCGTAGAGCGTTTTTAATTGTCAAACACGCTGGGCCGACGCAGGATAAAAACGCAAAGGTGTGAATCGGGTCTTTAGATTATGAAGCCGTCTTCCGTATGTTGGAATATCATTTTACCCGGCGCCCAATCGGAGCTCTAGTGTTAACAACTTGAAACACTTATGCGGGCCTAGGAGTAAACACTCTGGCATTCAAATGTTTCGTTCAATTTCAATTGCGTCACTTGTAAGCGTCATGGACAAACAACTATGTTATGAACTAGTTCCTCAATTATTTCAGAATTATGTCAATGATCCTAGCTTTTTTTTGAGTAGGTGCATTACTCTTATGAGCGGCAAAAAACAGGACATTGTGGTTCTCGGTGAAACTTTACAGTCTAGTCCACTTCAAAGTATTGGCAAGGTGCGTGAGCAAGGAAATGTTCATATCGTTGTTGCCAATACGCAACACGCCGTCCGTGCGCGCTCGCAACCGGAAGTCATGTCGATCATGACGGACTGACTTTAACTACAGAGATACCATCGTTTCGGAATATGCTTGAAGTCAAAATTAAAATGTGAATAGCGTAACAGCTGAGCCTACTGTGAGTATATTCGGCCTGCGATTGCGACACGCACATTTCAGCATCAACAGCAAATTAAGTATTAGCCAAGTATGTCCATTTAAAAATTTGGTGTAATGAGAATTACAAAAGAAATTCCAGTGACTATGGGTATAATTTGCTTTTACGGTGAATGTATGGTAACAAAAGTATATATATAGGCACATTCATACATTTGTGCTTCAGCCAACGTTATGAGGGGTCCGCACTCTACAAGCATTGCTTTTTAGCGGACCCCTCCACTTCATCAGTATTCCTATTATTAAAAAAAGAAAGAAAGCACTCCATAAAATGTATTTTTTACTTTGTATGTTAACTGCTTTGTACAATAATTGTCAATGTTATGTTCATTATACTTTTGTTATACAGAGTTTTATTCAACTTTTTTTTGTAAATGTTCATTATACTTTGTATTATTTCTGATGAAGTGAAAATAAATGAATTGAATTGAATTGAATGCATAGCGTCAGTCGACTTTGTATGATTATCTCTGAAAACAGAAAGGCACAGGGAAGACGCACGACTAACGTCGAAATATTCACTCTTAGCTAGACGGATGTACCTGCTAACATCAGCCAAATATGGTCCCTGTGTAACATGTATATCGTCCGTGTTTTCATGAAGTGACGGGAGCCAAAGTGTATTGTTGCATGTAGACAAAAAAAATCCCGATATAGCGCCAAATCAACGGGCATCCTATCAAACACCGTGTTAATTCTATAGAAGGACATGTTTCAATGGATTTGAAACTTATAGGCCCGTATTCCGATAGCGAGGTTTAAGTTAACCCTTGTCTAAATCTGTGGTTTAAGTATGGGTAGCCAAAAGTGCCAAAACTTTATTAACAATGTGTAATTCTTATGTTACATGCTCTCTTTTCCCATGCTCTAATAATGCTCTAATAAACTATTGAAGCTTTTATTCTGAGACAGTTTTACATACTATAAGTGCCAAATGTGCTGGTAAATTAAACATCGACTGTTATAGATTCAAGCCTCTTTTGGCTTCCCATACTTAAACCACACATTTAAATTCTAGTTTGAGTTAAACCTGATATCAGAATACGGGCCATTTTGTGTAACAATACTCTGTGGCTCCCGTGACTTCGTGAAAACACAGACGATATTTTGGCTTTTTACCCTCATGTCTGATTGCACCTAAAACACTTATAGGTTGATTGATTGTAACATATCTTGTTGTGTACATTGGCACTCGAGAACAAATCAGTGATTAGGCGTGATTCGGTTTTCCATCAATTATGTACATAAGAACATTATAAACTTGCCTCATGTGTGAGATAACATCAAATATTTTCTTTCCGTAATTAAACTATCACGTCCATCAAACAGATTGACAGTGGTCTTTTGCCTGAACGTGACCAAGATAAGTTTGTGAAGCGGGACACATTCCAAATTACCGACAGATATTTCATCCACCTTTTTCATTATGTTAGATACTAGTTTCTAGATTAGTTTGCCAATGCGTTAGCGTTAAAAATGAACGACGTTACGATCAATTTTGAGCTGCAATCCGTCTCCATCACATACATGTTACTTCGCCTACTATAGTACTCCTCGGATAGATTTTATTTTCCTCTTAATTTGCCTGATTTTATATTTTGGTCATTTTTGTCATGAAGTGACGCTAGCCAAAGGATATTGTTGCACGAAGCCGTCATGACATACATTTTTATTAAAATGTGCTCTTCTGTCATTATGCATTTCAATATGATACCCTTTGAATTATTGATATTTCTGGATTTTTTTTTTCATCACCAGTCCCTTTGGCTATGATGTGCCCTACTTGGAGCACTCATCTACATTTTTGGTTCTTCCTTGGACATCCACCTGCTCATCATGTCTCTTTCTTGAAACTGCTCCTTTTCATCCTCCACCCACATATATGCACCCATTGATCCTCTCTCTCTCTCTCTCTCTCTCTCTCTCTCTCTCTCTCTCCTAATCGTCTTGACCCCCTCTCCCTCATGTTATCTCCTCCCTTATCCCTTCACATCCACTCTCTCATCGTCCTGACCCTATTACTCGTTGTCTCTTTCTCGTCTATATAAAAACGACCTCTCCCTCATTCTTTCTTCTACGTCTTATCTCTTTCTCTATATTACTCTCTCTCTCTCTCTTTCTCTCTCTCTCTCACTCTCTATCTATCTACCTATCTATCTACTTTTCTACCTAAAACACATACACACATACACCCACAAAGACACACACAAAAAAACCCACTTTCTCCCTATATATCCCCCCGCTCTCTCTCTCTCTCTCTCTCTCACACACACACCCACACCCACACACACACACACACTCTCTCTCTCTCTCTCACTATATCTGTCATTCTATCCTCATGTCTGTCTGCTATCTTCTCTTAACTCCTACTTTATAATACCCTCTCCGCAATCACTTTATCGTCTTGCCATCACTCAACCACACTCCTCTTAATCCCCTCGTCCACGTCATCCTCATCCTTCTCCTCCTCGTATCTATCTTTCTCCTCTTCCTTTTCCTCACAACCGTCTGCTTGTCTACGCTCTCATTCTCCTCCTCTTCCTCCACATCACTCTTCCCTTCTCTCCTTCTCCTCAAACTCCTCCATATCGCCCTTCCTCATCCGCCTCACTCTCCTCTCCCTCCCCTCCTATGTCTTCAGCTGTTCCTCCACACTTTGCTTCCTCATTCTCTCCTCTTCCTCGTCCTCCCCATCCTCACCTCGCACTCACCCATATTCCTTCCTCTTCACCAATTTGCTATCATGAAATATGAAACTTGATTGTTCTTTCATTAATTTGCATTAATGTTGACTTTAACCATGTAAACACAATGCTTAATTAAACCTATGCCCAATTCGCACTGGTAGTGACCAAAACCACATTTCCCGCGTTTCACAACAGGCCAAGCTGACCTACATATGCAAAATGTTACCCCATTTTTGGAACCCTTTCTTGAGGTGTTTTGTGCGGGTGCTTTAATCCTCGCAATCCAAGACAAGTGATCTTAAAGACCCCGGAGCACGCTGTACATCTTGTAATTAAAAACTACTTCTCAAAACGAGGGTACAAGTTTTTCCGCCGATTCAGCTAGTTCCCCTCGATTTCTGACGTCACAATGGCGTATCATTGAATCATCCACAATGCAACGCAGCATGTCGGTTACCTTGAGGTGTTTCTGGTGTGGTAGTGTGCAAATGCCGAAGCATCTTCGATGAAGAAATCTTGGCTGTGATGAATGAAAAAAAATCAGACAAGGCAGGTACGCAAGAGTGATTGTCGCAGTATTATCCAATTACCTCAATTAATCGGCAATCAAAGTGATCGATGCCTTTAATGATGTTAAGAGGTCAACACGAATCCTGTTCATTGCGTAGATTTGAATCTTTATCTTTAAGAAACACAACCAAGGCCTCATATTTCCTCTACATGACAATTCTATAGGTTTCTTCAAAATATTGTGAAAAAATCATGTTTTGCCGAAAATAACAAATTAACATGTTCACATCTTCAGTAGATCGCTGGTTAGAATTGATTGTGCCAAATCTCTCTGCTCCTCTCTCCTTCTCTCTCTCTCTCTCTCTCTCTCTCTGTCTGTCTGTCTCTCTCTCTCTCTCTCTCTCTCTCTCTATCATTCTCTCTCTATCTATCTCTCTCTTTCTCTCACTCCCTTTCTCTATCACTCTAACTTTCTTTCTAATTATCAATCTATATCACCCGCTTCAAAGGAGGATCCAGGCTAATTAGGGGGAGGGGCGCCCACTGCAGCTGATTTCTGCAGACAGAACAGTGATGTTGCGGCCTCATCGGTTGGAGGGGGGTGGGGAGGAATCCACTGACTCGGTCCCTCTGTACCTGTCACAGTCATCACCTTAAGCACATTTATTGCCGACGCATGCACAGCTTACGTAAAATTTTGAATACGCCGTCTGGGCGCAAAACTACACGGGAAGAACTTGGCTAACACTGCCATTTGCGTACGAGAGATCTGAGAGACAGGTAGCCACACACGGTTTTTTTTGTGTGTGTTTTTGTGCTCTGTAAAATGTGGACTTTCATCTTCTTTATACAGGGCCCCGGGTAGATAGTACTTCGATTACTGATGGGGCTACCCTGTTAAAATAAAACGTGATAAATAAATAAAATAAAATAAATAAATCGAAAGCCATACAATTCTCATGTCTGCCAAGCTTGATCACTACTTGGCTTTTAACACAGATGTTTTTTAGACTTAACACGATGTATCAGTACAATACGGAAATCAGAGTTGCCCTCATCATCACCCTCCGCTCATATCATCCTGTCGATCATTTCATTCAAACCGTTAATCTCACCTGTCTTCCCCAGCAGGAATATATCCAATCGAATTATTGATAATATTTTAATCAAGGGCGACTGAAAGCGATTGTCAGTACACACAAACCCGGTCAATTAAACCCTCACCTCAAACATATTACATTCTTGAATTCCGCCGCACCGTTTTCCCGCCATTATTGATTCCAATGAACTCTTCAGAAATCTTCCCGCCACGCTTGCGTTATCGTCTGTTCGACACCCCTTAGAGGTAATTCTACAACTCTTAATTTTCACGAGCGATATCTTTCATCGCCATTAACCCTTTGACTACTGGAACCGGGAATCCCTAGTATGGGTATTTCAGAATTTAGTAGTCAATGGGTTAATTGTGTTTGAATGGAAGTCTTTCAAACACATCACTTTGGATAACTATCAGCATTTGCTGCCAAAATTTATACATGCACGAATCTTCTTCACAAGCACATTTACATGTCTGCCAAGCTTGTTCCCTGCTTAGATTTGTACACAAGTGCTTGGCGATACTTCAGTATGGTTACCAGCTTCTCTCTTATTATCATCCTGTCGATCATTTCATTCAAACCGTTAAACTCACCTGTCTTCCCCAGCAGGAATATATCCAATCGAATTTTTGATAATATTTTAATCAAGGTCGACTGAAAGCGTTTGTCTGTACACACAAACCCGTTCAATAAAACCCTCACCTCAAACATATCACATTCTTGCATTCCACCGCACCGTTTTCCCGCCATTATTGATTCCAATGAACTCTCGGAAAAGCTCGCGCCACGCTTTTGTTATCGTCTGCTTGACACCTCTCAGAGGCACTTTGATTATTCCTATTTTTTATATTTTCACAAGCTATATCATTCATCTGCCATTAATTCAGTTAAACTTTGCATGAAGTCTCTTAAACTCATCACTTAAGACAACTATATAAAACTTATAGACGCACAAATCTTTTTTTTTTTACAAACACACTTTATACTTTAATCACATTGTAAACATCAAATGATATATACGTGTTTAATTTTGGAACATGTCGTAATAGATAATCAAAACATGCAGAAGACTTATTAAACGTGTCCAAATGTTTCCTAAACTATCCCTAAATGTGATAATTTTAATAATTCAATAGGCCTTCCTAGGTAAGTTCGAAATTAGACGTGTAAGATAAACGGCTATTCGGTTAACATGTTGCTGTGTTTATTAACTGTCAACACCACCCCTAAAACTTTATGAAGAAGTGTTAATATTTTATTGAGTATAGGCGCAATAACAAAATATTAATCCTCTCTGTAGACTTTATAGACTTGCCTTGATATAATGTGCACCTCTCCTTGCCTGAGTTGGGGCCTGTAAAATACAACAGATACGATTAATCGTATCTCTATGTATGTTTTGCCATAGACTTACGATTAATATTCATCGTAAGTTGGATTACAACGTTTTATGATACAGGCCATTGGTGCTACGGAATCTTAGAGATGGATCGATGAAATCAATTGTGAGCTCGCATTGGTTAGGAACCACATCGTGGGAAAGCCTGAGGTTAACAAGTAAAAGATCTTGATTGAAGGTGCTATTTTTCGGTTAAGTGGTAGAGAGAATGTTGTCTTTAACGTCTATTAAATCCAAAATACTGTGAAGCATATTGATTTCAAATATCACCCTTTTTTTTTCCTTTTTACGTATTGAAAGTGAGGAAAGAATAATGAGATAAAGAAAAAAATGTGGAAGAGACAGAGAGAGAGCCAAAGAGAGAGAAAGGAGGAGAGAGAGGAAGAGTGAATGAAATGTGGATTTTCATTTCTTTTCTTTTTATTTTTTACAGACATCAAACAAAAACGTTGCGAAACACGTCAAACGCCATAGCCACGAAGAAAATATTCTATATTGATATATTCTAAGAAACATCTAACTGAATAAATGATGTCTAATTTGTCTGATTAATGTCTTTGCATACATTAAACACACACACACATACGCACCTACACACATGTACACACCCACAGATGGTTACTGCATGCATGCTCGTTCCCAAGTTTTCAGAATATATTGTATTCTACAGCCGCAGGCCGGTGAAAAGGCCAGATGAATAATTAAATTATTATTTTTTCAGTTTTTTTTCCTTTATCTACCCAATCACAAAACGCTATAATTTTTGGTTTCTCATTTTTTTTTAAGTCTGAGATGGGGCCTATGGAATTTATATCCTTTCTAGAAACATCCTTTCTAGAAATATACAAATGTATAAATTAATGTGAATTGAAATTAGGATAAGGTTTTGTATGTATTCTGGCTTATTTTAGTTTGAAAATGCCTATGAGCCGTTTTCCTGGGAAACACTAGATAAATGGACTGCGAGCCGACACGGGGCACAATGTAAATGGAGCCCTCGGTGGTATTTTGTGTGGAATGTGAAGTCGCATTAATTTTTCACGTGAGGTACCGGTAATGTGCTGTTAAAGAAAGCGACGCGTGCCGTCATTTTTGTCTTGTGATAATTAAGCCATTTCTGGGTCAATTCTATTCAGACAAACAACGAACATGCTCTTATTTGATATCATAAAGCCGCATTATGGAAGTATTTTACTGCAACTCACAAAATAATTCAGTGTCTGAAGTGCCATCTCTCCCAATACTGATCCGTACATATACTATGTGACTGACTGCATGAGCTTGTGTATAAGGAATTGAATGGGGGAGTAGAAACTTTACAAAAGTGCAAGTCATGCCAGTGATATGCAATATTTTATATGCACTTTTTAAAAATGATAAAAACGTATATCTTATTCTTTTCAAAACATGCGAAACAAGATCGATGGCAGGTTTCGCCCGCACATGCAAAATAGAACCCAATGGAATACTTTCAATTTCATCAACAACATGGCAAAAAGCTAATTACCATATCGTAATCCCCAGGTCGATTATTGATCAGGGTAGATTTGTTTGTTTTAAAAACATAACAACCATTTTGACGTAAATCTTTAAAATGGTAATGTTTCTGGGGGTTTCCCATTCTTCACCAGTAATCACCTGCCACGGTATCTCGGAAGGCTTTCACAATAGATTTGTCTATAAATATATTTTCCTCTATTCAATAGTTCGTCAGTCGGGGAACCTGCGTCGCTTCGCTAATAGGCCAAAGATTATTTGGCATAAAGGCTCCCGAACCTGGTAGGATTTGAAGTTTTCTATGCATCAAAAAAATTGTGATGTAACCATGGTTTTACGAAATATCAGATTATTTACTATTCACAACCATGCGCGAACCTAGGAGTCCAAATCCCGAATGCTCCGGGAGGTAAACTTTCCCCCCCCCCCCTCCACCCTCCCGGAGCTGACGAGCCAGAAAAAATGACTCGTCGGCTAAAATGTTACCTCCTTAACCATAAATTTTGGCGCCCAACTTTTTAACCTAAAATTTTGCGCCCAATGTTAACCTACCATTTGGCGCCCAACTTTTTAACCTAAAATTTGGCGCCTAAAAAAAACGACCCCTTGAGGATGGAGCTATCAAACAACCCCCCCCCCCCCCCCGCGGTGCACGCTGGGATCTCGAAAAAGATACATACTAGTCTCCTCAAGGGCGTGATGAAATCGAAACAAGAAAAGGAAAGAAGCTTAAAAGTAATAATTAAAATATTTTTTCCTTATCCAAACATGGATAAACACTGATTGACAGTGTTTTACCGAGAAGCTGTGAAAAGAATCACAGACATTCTCGGGAAGGAATGGAACCCACGATCTCCTGATTACTAGACAGGTATCTTACCACTAGACCACCGAGAACAGGAGATCGTGGGTTCGATTCCTACTCGAGAATGATTTTTTTTCACAGCTTCTCGGTAAAATAATGTCAATCAGTGTTTATCCAAGTTGGGATAAGGCAAGAATTATTTCAATTATTTTTCTACCCAACATAAAAAGTTTAGAAGAAGGTTGTTAAACGCTCAGTTCAAGTGCGTCCTTGTTGTAATCTAATGAATATATGAACATTTTATCTAATGGATTTCCTTTCAAAACCTGAAGAAGGTTCAGGCTTTCAGCATTATTTTTATGACAAAAGGTTTCATCGCATTTCGGCGCTGAAAATAAGACTTACAAGGAGAAACATCTAGGTCTACACAAGCTCAGAATGAGGATGATTGACATTACCTCCAAATACACCTTTAGAAACTCTATTTAAAATTGTGGTCACATATTTTTGTCCTATCCTCAAGTTTCTCCTGAAATGCTTTAGTTAATATAGTTCTTTCTCCCGTGTCCCATATAATGATTTATAAAACGGTGAATGAATCCATCAAACTGTTTTCCTGATCCTGCCTGATTGGTCGTAGTTAAAGGAACTACCTTGATGCCCCCCCCCCCCCCAAGAAAAGAGAGGAACAAACTTTATTTCGATTGTTTTGGCACTGTTTTACGTTTAACATCACGCACAATTCCTCTTCAAAGCACTTTTAATTTTTCCAGTTTGGCTGAAAAGTAAATTTGGATTGGACTTATCTAACCGATTACCGGCCCGATCAAAACGAAATGACAAATTTGCCTCGACACATAGGAAATATATAAACTAATGTTAAACCTGTCTTCAATAATATCGCAAACAAAAATTGTTTGGATGCCCTCTAATGCACTTTTGTTTTTAAAGGAGACGTCGGTAGGTTTTAAAATTGACTTTTTCATTATTTTTTTTAAATCAATTTTTCGGACACAATTTAAACAATTCGTCCGTCTTTTCAAGTGACGGGAGCTAAAGGGTATTGTTAAATGAAGACAAAGAAATCCCGACATTGCGCCAATTCAGCCGGTATTCTATCCAACAACGTGTTAATTCTATAGGACATGTTTCAATGAATTTGTAACTCAATTCGTGAAAATATACCCTCTGGCTCCCGTCACTTCGTGAAAACACGGACGAATTATGTGGGAAATAAGGCATAAAAGGGGATGAAAAGCCAACGAGCGTTATAAAGTTTTTTAAGGTCATATTTCACATGCTTATTTTTAGTTTTACTGTGATTATTCAATTTTTGGTAAAAAGAAAACAAAGTTCAGATCAAGGCATTTTAGAGGGTCGGTCGGTGGGAAGGAATCCAAACAATTTTTGGTCCTACAGCTGGAGAAGTAATGACTCACAAGTTGACGAACACATTTGAAAAAAAAATCGTGACGGAAATAAGAGTTAGAAGGCGGTGAAAAGCCGGAGGAAAATGGAAATATCTCTCCAGATTGCATTTTACATGTTTAAATACAGTTTTACTGTGATTTTTCAATTTTGGTGAAAAGTAAAAAAAAAAAAAAAAAAAAAAA
>BQKZ01005722.1:13365-29369 GCA_036244855.1 Temnopleurus reevesii | reverse complement strand
CTCTCGCGAATTTTTCATAATTACCTATTTTGCGATGGTCTTTAGTATTACCGGTTTAGGGGTCTCATATATGCATATAAATGTCGGAGAGTTGACATGCATGCTCTCCTGTCTCTGTTGTGCTGTTTGAAGCCCTACGAATTAGTGATTGCTAAATCCGCTACTCAAGTCGATCCAAAAATTAAAAAAAGGACACGGCTCGATTGCTCGAAATGTTCCTATCATTCGCTTCTTGCTAGGACGTCTTAACTTATTGTGCGAGGAAGGTGTCCAATCCCGAAACGAATCGCAGATACAGGCATTATTGGGGATGTGATTTTAGGGTTGTATTGATTTCTAATCTTGGTAGCACTCACCTAAGCAGCTGGGTGGGCCGTTAGTCCATAGGCCATCTTGACAGATCGATGTGCTGGCACCACTTAATGTAAAGCCTTCATCACAAGCAAACGTTGCAGTGTTGCGATCTTCATTGAGGGTGATAGAACCGTTCTGAGGTGAGTCGAGGACACCGCAGATAGAAACTGCAAAAACAAAAAACAACAAAAAGGGATAGTGCAAAGATGATGATGGCAATGTGATAAGAATAATAAGGGCCTCCTCACCCGAACCCCCCCCCCCCAAAAAAAAAAAAAGAGAAAAATCGTTTGGATGCCCAACCGACCGATCCGCTAAAAGCAAATCCACCTGAATATCTTTCTTTTTTTTCCTCATTTTATTTTTCTGCTTTGCTTTGAAATGCCAAGTGCGCTGGTGGCTGCCGGGCTAAAGCCAGGGTAATAAATGCAAAGCGCCTGAGCACTCAGCAATGAGAGTGGATACGTGCGCTATATAAATTGCATATATTATTATATTATATTATAAAAGTCATCCCTCAATCGAAGAGTCCTCTTTTATGAAGTAGGGTATTTAAATATCATGCTGTTACAGTAAAAAGATAATTAATAACAATCGCTATATCGCTTATAGCCGGGCTTGTATAGCTCAGTGGTACTGCGTCTGCCCCAAAAACGGGAAGCCGTGGTTTCGATCCCCGGCCGAGTCATAACAAAGACTTATAAAAATGGGAACATCTGCATTCTTGGCATTTAAGAGTGGAAAAGGGTAATGATAACTGTATGTTATGCAGGGCCTGCTTGGGCACCACCTCGAACCTGGGTAAATATTATGATTTTTTTACTACCATTATTATCATCATTGGTTTGAATGAGATTCATTGTGGTGAAGAATAATTGAAAAGAATTAATCATGGTTCTCACGATTTGCAAATGTAGAACATTAGTAGAATGACGTTTCGGCTGCTGTATATACTGCTCACCTTCATCAGACCATAATGATGATGGCTATTAAGAATGGAGAAGGGTTATAATGATAATAATAATAATTATCATTATTATTATTATTATTATTATTATTATTATCATTATTATTATTATTATTACAATAGCAATTATTATTATTACCTTTATTAGTATTACTAATGTTATTATTATTACTAGTATTAGTATCATTATTACCGAAGCATTCTACTTGTCCTTCTGCCCCGGTCCACCCCAGGGTCATATCAGCCGAATCCAGGTCCTGTAGGTATTCACACCGTCTGATGGCTGACCCCAACATTGTAGTTCCGGGGTCACAGATGAAATGGGCCTCGGCTCCTTCGAAGTATTTGTTGGAATTGGATGTGTACGATTTGGTGCCATTGAACGGTGTGTTGAGGAACATACACGCATCGACTGTGTAAGTTGTAATATAGGAATCAATTGAAGTGTAATGAAATTGTATTATTGGCACGATACGAACTGCTTCCGTAAAATAAAGTTGGACATGGAACGATGGGTCCGTACGCCGTCCGATTTCATTACAAAGGAGTTTCGAACCGTCTGCTTCTGTAGGCAACATAATATAAACTATTTCGGTAAAATTAGATTCAACACCAATTCAATGCTCCTTTGTAACGCTTTTCAGATTGGAACCGGCTTGGGACGGTTGTGTCCGCACAGTTCAATACGCTGCGTATTGACCCACCTTATTTTACGGAAATAGTTTGCAAGTTTATATCGTGTTTCCACTGTTTCAATTTAAATTTAATTAAATGTATAATTTTATTTTCCATTGTTTAATTTTTTAATTGATTACGTATACAGGAGGAACAATATAGATGAATAGATAGAGAGATAGATAAATGATTTATCAAGTTTATTGATCAAAAAATCTTCGCATCTCTAATTTAAAAAAAGATGAATTATTTTATGTACACTCAGACTAAAATAAAAATAGTACAACATTATAGAAAGATATATAGAATATAAAAACGGTGAGAGACAAAATGAAAAAAGGAGCATGAAAAGCAAATAGACAGAGGTACATATAAACACAAAGGCACTCACACACATACATACACACATTCAAACGGACATATAAACGTACATCATTATAGCCATATTTACACCATTCACGTTTACAACTCAAACGCCATCGATATCCCTCTCTCTCTCTCTCTCTCTCACACACACACACACACACACACACACACACACACATTGTTATTGACTATATTGTTACTAACTGTATGTTCATCTCGCTCTCCTAAAGCGCCTCGTATATCCTACACCTTACACACACATTCTCTCTCTCTCTCTCTCTCTCTCTCTCTCTCTCTCTCTCTAACACACACACACACACACACACATATATATATATATATACATTATTATTGACTATACTGTTACTCACTTTTCTGTATGTTCATCTCGCTCTCCTGAAACGCCTCGTATGCACCCAATGTCGCTATGGCTAGATCGGCGTCATCATTAGACACCTTGTAGTCGAACATACACTGCTCGACCCCTTTGCATTCGGGGTAGAGTGACGGGAGAACGACGTTCATCCGGGGCACGAAGGATGAATTCTGGTAGTTGTCGTGGTTCGTGTTGGACATGTAGTAGAAGAGAGAATAGTCGGTCTCGATCTCCCCTGTCAAGATAATTGTGTTTATGAAAGGTTATTGTACAATGCAATGCATGAATATCATTTTGGGAAGTGGAAAATATGATATCATACGTCGTATGCATGCATACTTAAATCCGATAACTGGGTATTAAAGTCGGTCCGTCATGATCGCCAGGACTTCCGGTTGCGAGCGCGCACGGACGGCATGTTGTGTATTGTAACAACGATATTTGAACATTTCCTTGCTTACGCACCTTGCCAAGCTCAGACACTCGGGAAACTTCGCACGAATTTCCGATCCATGATTGTCGCATGTTCCTTTGATTCTTCCCCTTTCTAAAAATGTACGAAACGCGTACGTATGCGATTGCCGAGATATAAACTAGCAAAATATATCTTGTTTGCTCGATATTCCAGGTTAAAAATGCAGTGATTTTTCTGTTCGCCAATCTTCGTAATCAAAATGGCAGCGGTCAGTTAGCCACGCCCTAAATGTCATGTCGCCCCGCCTTTAAGATGAAGGTTTAACATGTACAACAATTATCGAACGAAAGTCGCTATTTGGGGTAAAAATTATCTATTACTGTCATTTTCTATTATTTTCATTATTATTATCATTATTATTATTATTATTATTACTATTATTATTAGCATTATTGCTACAATTAACACGGTATAAATCGGTTGTTGCGTCCGCACAGTTCAATATACGACAAAAGAATAATATTCTCCTTAGACCGTCTTTCTTTTTCGAGAATAGCTTATATCGTATTAATTATAAACCCTACTTCTACTGGGCTATAGTAGCGAGGTGATCTTCAAACATGTGTGATGTAAAGACTGCATACCAATTTTCCGTAAATTGTGTAAGATCTGAAAGAAAAAACGTTGCAATCGCACAGAGCGCGAAAAAATGTCAGCATTGCGCGGCGAAGCGTCAAGGGGGCTGGTGTACGGATAGGATTAAATAAAAGCATCATCATTTATGACGACATGTCTTACATGTTTGGCCAAGTTGGTAAATCTCTTCTTCAGTTGGGTCTTCTAAAGGAGAATCATTGTCCCTCGCCTCGAGATCGTTGAAAGGATCTCCATCCATGTTGCCCAGCAACCCAGACAAATGGTCACTCTGCAAAACAAGATAAGGCGATAGAAGTTTAATTCAAATATTGTCTAAAAGAAAATTTCAGATGTATCCTATTCATATCTTTCATAATCTCACCCTAGAGGAATAGACAGGTTTTCTCAGTGGTACAAATTTCAAAAGAAAGTGCTTAAGTAGAAAATGCCATTCTTATTGATTATTTTCTTCGATAAATAATAAAGATTATAATAACGCTAGAAGCATTTAAAACTAGCAGATTCCAAGAGGCCTGTATGAGTCACACCCAAATTGTGACACTTTTTGGTTGCTAACGTAGCTTGTTAATCTATCAGTGAGCGCCAGAAATTGCCACCCGTCGTTAGTGGGGTCGTCTGTTTCTCTATGATCAGCTTCATAAAACGGGTAATGGGGATCAGATCAGTTTTAAATAGTGGATTTTCTATTAGATGAATCATTATTTATATGATGTATGATTTAAAGGACAGAATCCGTGTAAATGACACATACTTTAATATAACGTATGGAGTGCTTGTAGCAGTAACTTACATTTAAAGTTGATGGCAAGATTGGTCGTACAGCCAGCATTCCATAGTCATAGGTCACGTGAACACCGATGCCTGATGACTTGAACATGACGACAACGCCGTAGATTTCGACATCGCGCTCAAAATGGGTCACACCAACGGCGCAGCCTGTAAAAATAAATAATATCACAAAAGGATTAAGTGGTTAATGAAACATAACGATCAAGAAAAATTGTATAAATGTACTAAACAATCATTCATTGTTTCCATTAGGAGATACAAACATAAATTTCGTTGAAAAATAAGGATGATTGACTGGAAAGCTATTATATTCATACAAAAATGTACAGCGAAATCATTTGGGATACTTGTCGTAAATGAAATTTATAGGATCCGAAATATTTAGTAAATAAATAGATTATTTTAATTTCACAGATTGCATCAGACTGAAAAATGCATGTATATATGCAACGGTAAATGGTTTATGGAAATAGCAGTTTGCTCAGAAAAACTGTTGCTCATAAATGCTACACGTAAGGAGGATTATGATACATGAACCCCAATATTTAACTCATTGACTTCTAAATTCTTTACGTTCGACTGGTATCCCTTCATGTGCGTAATGGCTCACAATATCATACGCATTCCGCTCAAGAACTAATACCAGTCAAACTTAAATTCGTGCGTAACTTTAAGAACGACTCGGTAAAACACCTCCCTGTTCCAGTAATCAATGGGTAAATATTCCCTCGTACAACTCGTGTGATAGGTTTATGTCCCACCTTGGAGGTCGGTGAAGGTCTGCTGGGAGAAGTATACAGATCTCCATGAAGCACTTCCAGCGCTTCTCCTGTACACGTCCATCCCACTGCTAGCACTGGCCTCTACAAAGATACTATCAGATTCACTGTCCATCATGGCGACTGCGGAAAGCTGGGTGGCTTGGATGTTTTCTCCTGAAGTTAGGATAACAGAATATATTGATATTATATTAAAGTTAGCAGTGTGTCCCATTCCCATGCTCTTATAGGTCGACAAAGGAATTTTGAAGAAATGCCCAAACGCCAAATCTGCGTTCTTCCTGTAAGAGTCTATTGTACTGCTAGCCTGCTAGCACTGGCCCCTACAGAGATCCTATCAGACTCGCTGTCTTTCATGGCAACCGTGGACAGTTTGGGAGCTTGGATGTTTTCTCCCAGAATTTGGATGAAAAATTATGTTAATATAAGATTAGATATAGCAGTTTCTTCCGTTTTCATGCTCTAGAAGGTCGGTGAAAGTTCGTGGAGAGCAACCCGAAGAAATGCCTAAACGCTGAAAGTTGGGTAGCCTGGATGTTTTCACCTGAAGTTTGGGTTAGAAAATATATTGATATTAGATTAGATTTAACAGTTTGTAGCATCTCCACATGGTTAAATCGACGAAATGAAATTGAAGAAAATGCACGACAAGTTTCTTATTCTGTGCTCGTCCATTCCAAGGTGGCGTTTCACCACAGGAGCTACTGGTACCAGCATTTGGTAAAGTCGTTTCGTCTTCCGTAGGTTGGTGAAACTCCGCCCTGTATTTCATCTGCGGTAAGCAAAGTTATTATTGTTATCATTGTTATCATTATTATTATCACTATTTAAATTATTGTTGTTATTATCTGTTATCATTACCTTCCTTATTTTGGGATTGCACCTGTCTTCCTTGAAGTTCGAATTCGAAGTCTCCCGTCTTGGCCCCATTGGTTGCAAAGCGTAGAAGGGTGTATTCACCAAGCCCATTGAATGTAAAGTTTGCTCTGTCCAAGGTGATGAAATGAGGATCTCCAAATGATAATGCTGGAAAATGGAAATAAAGTGGAGAATTAATAACTAGTGGGCTTTATCTCATTTGTGAACATATCATTTCAATATTGAACTAAGAAGGATAATCTAAGCTCTTAACTTCACATGGTCAACTCAGTATAAAAAGAGAAGATTCTGAACGTAGAATTTAAACTTGGGACTAATGTATATTTCTGCAAGCTTGTGGCGCGGAAGATCTAAAGGGAGACATGGAATTGATACACTGACCAAGAAAACAGGGTACTTAATGATTCTTATACATGTCCTTCATTTGAAGCTTAAAAGATTTATTGAAAGTTTCCAAATCCCAAATTATTTTTAACTACTGCTTCGGAATGATTCCGGGTTGATGTTCTGGAGCATGCGGATGTTCTATCTAAGGTTATAAGGATAAGGACCAAATGTTCCATCATCATGATCATGTGATTTTTTTTTCAAAGAGTGCGTTCCTCGATGAGTTCTACCTACCTACTGGACCTCGAGGAAGAACAGAGCTACTTTATAAGTAGCTCTGAGTAGAGCTTCACTAGCCAATTGTCATCCATTCACCTATTTGCATTATGCTTAATTGTTCTCATTTGATTTGTTTATTTTTTTCGTGTATGTATTTTCATAGGGAAAATAAAAACAAACAAACAAACAAACAAATGAATACCGATATTTGGAGGCTCGTAGGCGACACAGTCCGTGGTAGGCCTGATTGTTACGTAATCATGACAATGCTGATCTTCAGCCCATTCGCAGCAGAAGTACCAGGCGATCACGTCATTGGACCAGTGCGAGAGTTCCGGGACGAGGTTCTCCTGTCGGTATGGGCTGGCTCCTCGGACGTGGGACCTAGCTGGTTTCCCAGCGTATTTCGAGTCCCCAGAGTGCATCAGAAGACCTTCTTCGTCGTAGCAGCATTTTGTACCAGAATTTGTTGACGGGCTGTGGAAAATTATAAGTACATATATTTAAAGTAATTATAAAGAATTATCGTCAGTCTTTTAACGAAATGACGGGAGCCAGAGGGGATTGTTATACGACATTGATTACAAATTCATTAAAACGTGTCTTTCTAAAGAATTACCACATTGATTTAAAGGATGCCCGTTGATTTGGCGCGGTTTCTTTGTCTTCATGCTTCAATGCCTTTTGGCTCCCGTCACTTCATGAAACAACGGACCTTATTAGTTTATCATCGACCGATGATTATTATTATTATCCGTAAATATTGTCACTTGTTTCAGGACACTTGAATAACATTTTATCTGAAGCATTACATGTTAGACTTGGACCATCCTTGATACCCGCATGAGTAGCATTTTATAAGAGTTTAAAGCTTCCATTAGAAATAAGAGGCTGAGTGTATGGTGATTGTCGCTCTTTGCGCACACTGTTTCGTTATCACGTAATTCACGTTTTAATTTTGACGTCATTGTGGAACGGCTGTATATCGTAGCTCTAGTTAAAGCGATGCAAATTTAAATGCGTACGATCATTGACAATTTCTTGTGTATATCCCAGTTGTTGAAATTCTATTTATCTGTAAGTTTAGATGTTTGGATATGTTGCATGACACTCTCTTATGAACAACCTCTCGACCTCTAGTGAGCATAATGGTTCAAATTTGAATGTATTGAATCATTGAAGCAACAAACCTTGCATATGCGCTGAGCAGGCAGTGTACAGCTCCTTCATTCTTGGCACAGGTGTCAGCACCACCATCTGGGTAACAGCTAGGGTCACTTATGAATGTCCCGACGTCCTGAACAGCCTGGTCCAGAGTACACGGGCATGCGGGTAAGTTCTGCAGAGAAATGTGGAGTATAAGATATAAGATCTAAAATAAGAGAGAATACCTTATGCTTATGAGAATAGATACGATTGCAAGAGTATAAAAATGCAAAAGCATAAGCATATGGAAACATCGGTAAGGTCGCGGATCAATGTCCCAACGTCCTGAACAGCCTGGTCCAGAGTACACGGGCATGCGAGTAAGTTCTGCAGAGAAATGTGCAGTATAAGATATAAGATCTAAAATAAGAGAGAATACCTTATGCTTATGAGAATAGATACGATTGCAAAAGCATAATAATCAATAAGCATAAGAATATGGAAACATCAGCAATGTCATGGATGAATATCCCAACGTCCTGGGTTGCCTGGTCCAGAGTGCACGGGCATGCGGGTAAGTTCTACAACGTAGAGAAATATATATGGAATATAAGATATAATGAGAAAACATATGAATGGGTAATGGGAATGTATAAGTATAAGAATGAAAAAAAAATAAGAATATGTAAACATCAGTAAGGTCGCGGATAAATGTCCCAACGTCCTGAATAGCCTGATTAAGAGTACACGGGCATACGGGAAGATTCTGAAAAGTAGAGAAATGTGGAATGTAAGATATAAGATCTAATATAAGATAGATTACCTTATGAGAAATACATACGATTGCAAAAGTATAAGCACGCATGAGCATAAAAATACAAATACATCAATGTCCCAATGGCCTGGACAGCCTGGTCCAGAGTGCATGGGCATGCGGGAAGGTTCTGTAGAGTAGAGAAATGTGGAATATAAGCTATAAAATCTAATCTAGGATCTTATGAGAATACACACGATTGCAGAAGTATAAGAATGCATAAGCATAAGAATATGCAAACATCAGTTCGGTCATGGATAAATGTCCCAACGTCCCGGGCGGTATTTCACCAAGATGAGAAAGACTCTATGCACGACTTTACGTTCGACTGGTATTAGGTCTTGCGCTGAATACGCATAATGTTATTTATCATTTATCATTAGAACTGATCCCAGTCGAACTTAAAGTCGTGCGTAAAGTCTTTCTTATCTTGGTGAAACACCGCCCTAGACAGTCTGATACAGAGTACATTGGCATGCGGCAAGATTCTGCAGAGTAGAAAATGTGGAAGCATAAGATCTTACGAGAATACATATGAATGGGCTATAGGAAAGTATAAGTATAAGAATGCAAAAGCATAAGGATATGGATACATAAGTAGTTTCAGCGACTAATGTTCCATCTTCCTATGCAGCTTGGTCTAGGGTATGCGGGCATGCTCGCAAGTTCTTTACCGAAGAGATATTAAATGTTTAAGGCATCTGCTGTTACATTCAGGGATTCTGAATTATTTGGCACAAGAACTTACATCCATACAGTCGGTTTTTTAATCGTTTGTAACTTGGTGAAACACCGTGAGGGAAGAATGCCTACCTGAAGGAAGTTTGTCTTCGCTTCGTCTTCAGTTATCCATTCGCTGCATTTCTCTGCGGCCCACTGAGCAGGGCTTTCTTGATACGACTCCTCGAGCAGGTATCCCAACGGGTGAATGTCACTCCATAGAACACGCTGTCGACTGTATGGGGATAAATCAGATGGTTGTATCCGGTAAAACGCGAGGACGAATGACATAGGAAATTAAGCTTTTCACAATCACAAGTCCCATAACGTTTGCGAATCCATGGAAATTCATCTAGATTTAGGGATATCTTTTAGATTGTACTTCAAATTGTTGTCGCTGTTCAGTAAGTGCCCCAGAGCGATAGATAGAGAGAGATCATTGATGATTTTAATCATTCATGTGTGAACTTAATTACAGTGTGTTTGATTATAATCATTAAAAGCTCTATCATCTTGTCATTTTCAAAAATGTACAGCCTCGAATAACATTTATATTGCCCTTTTTTTTATTTATGAGTGTGTTTCAGGAGTGTACCTGTTGATGAGATTGTTCCTATCGATGTGGATATTATGCAACTTGATAAACAAAAGCCTCAGTGAAACTAGATTACAAAAGTTTTAACGCCTTTACAAATATGTTGATTGTATTCTTAACTGCCACTGTGAGTGTAGTCTCCATATACACCATCGAGCTCTTGTATATAACTATATGCTCTAAAACAGTTTGGGTCGTTTGATGGCGTACATAACTTTCATCGTATATTTTCCTTTAAATTGTACGTGTTTTTTCTGAAGTGACGGTTACTAAAAGGCAGTGTTGAATGGTGATATCACATATAACATCGAATTGCACGTTTATTTGAAAGGGTGACTAAAAGCCCTTGGTATTGCCACTTCGTGAAAATATTCATTATTATTACATCACCTCCATGCTTTACCGCTAGCTTTGAATATATTCCTTTAAAAATGCTTTATCTCAACCCAGTGCATACGGTTTGATCCGTTCAGCAATCATCAAAACGTTATACATGATCTGTTCTACTTTATATAATCTTTTGAATGATGCAAACGCAAAGATGCCAACCGTTCCAGAATATGCATTATGTCAACATGAAATGTGAATACCGCAACAGCTGAACAGAACTTAGAGCACAAATGGCAACAATAGCGTACTCTCAGTCATCTACGTGTAATGGAAACCTTGAATTGCATGTGCAACTTCAACTCATGCATATATCGGAACGGTTGGTATCCCTGCATACGTACTTGGCAGCAGTCCCGGTGATTCGAATAACCCCAAACGCGTTGGCTTCCGTTACATCCAGCTGTGCCATCGGTGTAAAGGTATAGGACCCGTCATCTGCAGTGCTGTTGGTGATCGCGTAGACCTCCTCCCAGCGTGGCCCGGATCCATCCTCGCGGTAGGCCAGGACGCTGATGGTGAGGGCGCTGTCCGAGCTGCCAAAGCTAGCTTGGTCCTGTGTCCACGTGATTGTTAGTTGGTTCCCGGTGGTGTCCCAAATGTCAGTATCGGCGTTTTCCCTCGTTACGGTTGGCGTGACTCTCCCGCTTTCAACTTGATGGAAAGATAAGTATAAAAGGGTGAATGTCTGATCTTGCTGGGCTCTTATTAAAATATTCTCAGACATAACACTGATTTTGATAGAAGGAACAATTTTGTCTGCTAGCAACAGTAATGGAAATGAACCTACCCGCCGAACATTATACTAAATCTGTCCTTAACAAACAATAAAAAATGCAGTCGCTGCAACCATTCATCATGGTTGTGCAGCATCCTTTTAAATAAAGGATTAAATGATTAGGATAACCATGGCTCGTACACATGAAGCGATCATCAGTCATTAGTCTTCTGTCACTAAGTTGTTATCTAGCTGACATTCTAGGATAAACACATTTCATAACTCATCAAAAATGCCCACACATTGATTGTTTGGATAGGTTTAGCATAGAGACAGAATGTTTCAGAACTCTCTTTTCAGTAAGGTGGCACAGAACACGTTGTGATATTTTTTTTTATAAACAATGTGGCTCGTAATGTTCCCAAGTAAAAGCGTCATAATATTTACCTCGAAGACGGTATAATCTATTTCCGTAAAATCAAGTGTGTCACGAGACAATATATTCTTACGCCTGGTATTGAACTGTGCGGCCAAACCAATCCCACCGGTTCCAATTTCAGTACCGTCACACATGAGCATTCAATTGGCGTTTGAATTAATTTTAATGAAGTAGATGATATCGTGATCTCAATTAACTGTAGTTGAAAAATTAAAAGGAAAATCGATCGATTGGAAAGCTTTATGTTAAGGGCCCCAGATCCCACGGTAGAAAAAAAAAGCATAGGCCCTGGTCACATAAAGGCCCGGAAGCAACACGATTAAACACGACTCTTTGTTCGGAGGCAGTTAACTGTAAATTAACAAAGAGTCCTGTTGAATCGTCAAAAGCCCTATTTGACCGGGGCCTTAAGGCTGACTCACAAGTTTGTGTTTTTAGCCTGCGTCGAACCAGCGTTTTTGGAAATTAAAAATGCTCCCTGGACGCACAGTATACGCAGATCAGATGGGGACTGACGTTAAGCTTGCGCTCAACGAGCGTACACCAAATGTAAGTTCACCGTATGACCTGCGTCTTTGTCCGTCAAGGGAGCGTTTTGAATTTCCAAAAACGCTTGTCCGACACAGGCTAAAAACGCAAAGGTTTGAGTCAGCTGTAAGGCCCTGATCACATAAGACCCCGGAAGCAACATGATTCAACACGACTATTTGTTAATTCACAGCCTTTATACGTACTTAAGGAATATGTTGCGGATGGGGACGCCTCGACAAGCTCTCCCGCTGTCTGCACGGTGAGAGTGACCTCCCCGACGAGGAAGAAAGGATCGGGAACGCAGTAAGCTTCGTCGATGTCGACAACCGTTGCGTTGATCTCCTGGATGATCTCGTCGTTGTATGTGAAGACGCAGGTCTGAACGACCCCGGGAGTCCAGCATGGCCCGTAGAGATAGATGAATTCACCACCCATCATGCCGCAGCGTGATGGTGTAATGGATAACTCTAGAATGCAACAAAGCAATGTTAAATTATTTTTATCATAATGATGATACTACTACTACTACAAATAATAATAATAATAGTAGTAGTAATAATAATAATAATAATAATAATAATAATAATAATAATAATAATAGTAATAATAACATATTTGTATTCACCGCCCATCATGCCACAGCGTGCTGGTGTGATGGATAACTCTAGAATGCAATAAGCAATGTTAAATTATTGTTATTATCGTGCTCTCAGTGAATGAAGAAAAATCAATTGAACAACCCGTAAAAATTTGAGAAAAATCAGGACAACCCGTTCAAAAATTATGAATGTTCAAAATCACAGGAATATATACCGTTGGTAAGGATCCGTGTGATCTTTTAAATTATCTATTAATGCCAATTGACAGGCTTGTGATCTAGTCTCATGAATTTCTTATTTATTCATAGTAACCAAGTGAGAGAAAAACTAGAAAATAGTCGAATGAAGACATGATGATAGTTCTTTAGGTTCAGAACACGTTAGAGGGGAACTTTACCCAGACATTGACGTTCTCCCGGTAGGTGGATAAGAATACAATGATTAAACTGTGAAAATTTGAGCAGATTAGGACTATCCATTCAAAACTTATGAATTTTCAAAGTTTTGATTTTCACCCCCGATAGGCTCCTTAAATTGACAACATACAAAAACAAAATGACTGTCAACATTGAGAATTCTCCATTCACATAGTACACACAATTTTACATTTGTTCCTTTTACAGAAAAGTAGATAAGGAATCAACAAGATTCCTCCCAGAATGCATAAATCATTATGTCCATATCATATTTGAAGAGACAAGTAAAACTTTGTCTTTTAGAAAATACGAAATTCTGTGTACAAAATCAATGGAGAGTTTTCCATGTTGGCAGCCATTTTGTGCAGGTAGGATGCCAATTTAAGGAGAAATGGAGCCCGTGAGGGGTAAAAATCAAAACTTTGAAAACTCATAACTTTTGAATGGATTGTCGGATTTTATTCAGATTTTCAAATTTTGATTATTGTATATATTTTTCTCCACCCACCGAGAGCACATCAATGTCTGGATGAAGTTCCCATCTAAAGTTAACGAACTAGTATTAAAACCAAACGATATGTTACCTGCGCCGACTCCAGAATCACACTGTGGTGACAATACGGAACTACCATCAACCTTGTAGGCGAATACTCCTGCAACATCAACGTTTTCCTGATTTGGTAAACTCAGCAAGGCATTCTGGGAGTATTGCTCATTATATATGTGTTCTCCTCTCATGTTAAAGCCAACCTGGAAAGTAAAAGATGGTAATTGCATGGTAATCATGTGGTAATTACATGGAACAGAACATGTCACATTACATAGATGGTTGTCGTGTGGTAAGGACAGTGAATTTCTGATATTTTCCTGATTTGGTAAACTCAGTAAGGCATTTTGGGTGTAGAGGTCATTGTACAAATCCAAAATATATCTTGCACGGAATTTCCGAAAGACTGTCTACGAAAATGTACGCTCTACATTGTAAAAACTATGGTCTTATATTTAAACCAACCGGAATCTATATAGAACCACACCAGAAAAGTTTAAAATAAAACCAGTTTAGAATCCATTTAATATATTTCAATACCAACTGGTGTTTTTAAGGCCATGAACAATACCAGTCGGTGTTTGAATATATTCATTTTATTCAAAACTGGTGTTATTTTAACAATATTCTGGCGTGGTCCTACATTATATAGATTCCGGTTGGTGTTAAATCTAACACCACCGTTTTTGCAGTGTATATAAACTTCTTTTTGTCATGTGTGGCTTAGTGGTAGATCGTCTGCCCCATGCACGGAAGGTCGTGAGTTCGATCCTCGGCTGGGTCATACCAAAGACTTATATATATATATTAAAAAAATGGGACCATCTGCCTTAATTCTTGCCAGGCACTAGGCATTTAAGAAAGGAGAAGCGTAATAATAACTTTATGTTATGCAGGGCCCGCTGGAAGAGCAGCTAGCTGACAGCTGAATGTGGTTACCCTGGGTAAATAAGATATATTATTATTATTGTAATAATGCATACTTACGAGGGCATTGCCAAGCTCATAACTCGTACCGTCTCCTGATCTCGACAGGCCAGTATCGGGATCACCTTCGAGGGTAGTACCGATGTTCCATTCAATCTGGTGGTAGATGTAGAAGACGAAGGACTCCTGGCCATCGGTAATGAGGACGGTTTGGAATGTATTCCTCTGAATGCAGAATAGAAGATTTGAAATAATATATTTAATATGTATATATATATATATATATAATACAATATATGAGACAATAGATACAACAATACAATAAGACATATTTCTCAAAAACTCATGATGCACATTCCTGATTTCGAATTTGAACTTTTATCAAATATATTATTTTACATTTATATATGATTTTATATTTAACTATTTAAGTTTATTTGCTTTTAATATGTATGATACTTAAAAATGTATGAATGTGATTTTATATTTAAACATCAATATTGATGTTTTTACTATGTACAACTCATCTTTTTAAATTATTTCTTCTTTTTACCATTTTAGGCCATTTTAAATGATTTCTGCCATGGTGGAGTGGTCTGACGCTCCCCTTTCAACCAGAGGGTCGTAGATTCGAATCCCACCCATGGCGTTAATTTCCTTCAGCAACAAATTCATCCACATTGTGCTGCACTCAACCCAGGTGAGGTAAATTGGTACCTGATAGGAATTCATTCCTTGAAAAAGCTTATGCGCCTAATAGTAGCTGCACTGCTATAGCCAGGATAATAATGCTGCAATTGTAGAGCGCTTAGGGAATTCTCATGTAGAGCTGATAAGCGCTATATAAAATCCGTCCATTATTATCATTATTATTGTTATTATTAAATGCTACCTAGATGGTTAAAGGTGTACGTAGACTACGTGGTGAAATTATTGGGCTTCAAAAATTCGATATGCTCTACAGGAATTAGACGACAGTGGTACACTATATTCAATTTTCATAAATGCATAGATAGTGCATGATAATTTCCGTTTATTTTGCACTCTATATCAGATTTTTTTTCATGATCAATCTGAATTTAACAACATGGGCCACGCATCTTCAATCAACCCGCAACACTCGCCAATTCGCGCCCATTTAACGGGCACGTATTCACGAAACAGACGACCATGAATAGCTAATTAGCCAATGCACCCTTGTGTTCGATCCCTTATTATTCCGTCGCATATATATAAAACCTCTGTAACAGGTACATTTTCTAGCAGTTGAAAGTCCAATCTTTCTCTGGATTTGATTTTTTT